>LPNX010964460.1:165038-215692 GCA_001517045.1 Pseudotsuga menziesii | reverse complement strand
GTATGACCCTGTGCTCTACACTTTATGCACCATATGTCTTGCATAACCTCTTTCCCTTTCTTAAGTTCGTGTATCTGTAACGTGAGGTTGGCCAACTGGCTCTGTAGAGTTGTCATGCCTGTACTGGTTTTTGCTAAAGGTGAAGCCTCTAGTTTCATTGCCATCTCCAGCGCTTCATCTTGAGTAGTGAGTTTTTGCTGCATTAGTGGCATTCTGATATGAGGGAGCAGCGCTGCAATAAACCATTCCTTATGCTGCTCTGGCACAAACTCAAAACTTACTTGGTCTATAAGAGCTTTGAATTTCTGGTCAAAGTCCCATACTGACTCTGATGGTAGCTGCTTAATATCCTTAAGCTCTGTAATGCACTGAGACTCAGACTTAGGTTTTTTAAACTCTTTGATCATGGCGTTCTTGACCTGGGCAAGTGTCTTGGGCAATGTATTATAATTTATGTACCATGTCAAGGCTCTGTCTCTGAGTGTGGTGACCAACTGTACAAGTTTAAGGTTATCATCATTGATTGTTTTAATGGTCCACATGGCTTCGCATAGGAACCAATGCTGTTCCGGGTCTTCTGCTGCTGTACCTTTAAAAATAGGTAGCTTCATGTCGTCTCCCATTCTATTTATCTGTGGTGGGTTCTGACTGACTGGGTTACTACCACTCAGCGGTGTAGGTAAAGGTGATGTAGCAGAAGTAGGTACTGTCTGTGAAC
Source organism: Pseudotsuga menziesii (assembly GCA_001517045.1). Taxonomy (NCBI): domain Eukaryota; kingdom Viridiplantae; phylum Streptophyta; class Pinopsida; order Pinales; family Pinaceae; genus Pseudotsuga; species Pseudotsuga menziesii. The sequence continues at coordinate 214,974 of LPNX010964460.1, read as the reverse complement.
TACTAGATGGAGTACCTACGGGGTTATTTTGAGTCCCTGTCTGTTTCTGTGGAGTATAGGGGTGGTAAGGGATACCCCCCTCTGGTTCTTCTATGGTGCTAGGGCTCTGTTGTCTAATAGTGTCTGAACTGTCTTCAAATACAGGAGAGCTAAAATCTACTTTATACTTCTTTCCACTACGTGTTCATCCAATGTCATCAAAATCACTTTCAAACTCTTGTGACATTACTATCTTTACTTATTCATCTGAGACTAGATCCATTGTTCCTTTTTCGTATAGCAGCATCTTAAGGGACAAGTTTAGAGATCTTAGGTACTTACCGCGATATCCTCTGAAGAAGTATCGTTCGGCTTCGCTGAAGCTCTTTCTCTGGTCAACTGCAAATTCTGTAACGAAGCCGTCTAGCACACTGGTAAGCCAGAAGTCCAATGCTCTCGTAATCGGATTGTCAAGGTTCTACACAGTATGAATCAGCTCCGGTGTCCAGATAATGTTTCTTTTATTCTTGAATGTGTTCCTATCAGTCAACTTGGATAACCAGTTGAAAAGCTCGTTTCCATAGGTTGCAAAAAATATAGCATGTATATCTGAAGCGATATGCTTTTCTAACCAGGCCTCTGTGCTCAGTTTAGGGCTTCGATTTTATTTCTTGGCAAACTCCCTTAAGTCTGAATCCAACCACTGGTGAAACTCTTCTCTGGTAGGATGCCAACAGAACATTAACTCCCATTCGTTCAAACCGGCAATGGAACCATTTGTTGATTGCAGGGGCAGACCCGGGTTTACTATAATCAACCAACAACACCCCTAGCTCACTGGCCCTTTCGGCGACAGACCGCACAGCGGCCTGAAGTCTCACCCGAAGTGATTCTAATGGGTTGGCCAAGGACTCAAGCGTCTTGGACCAGGTTCTGTCGCAATCCTACTTGCGGCTCGCAGCTCTTCTGACTGCAAGATCTCCCTCTGTGTCTGTGCATCGCGCAACCTCTTGCTCGCGTTGCGCAATCCCGTTGTCGCGCAGCTCTTCTAGCCGTGGGATGTTCCTTTACACCACCGTGTGGTCCTTCTCTATGATGTGCACTTCCCCTGTCCTGCGGTATCTCCAGCCTTATCGCAACGCCATGCACCGTGCGACACGCAGCTCCTGCCCAACGCGAAGTCCTCAACCTGCGGTATCGAACACCGCAGATTCTCTGCCGGTGCGGTATCACCTCTCTGTGATATCCTACCTCCGTGGTTTAGCGCACTTAGCGTTGCTCGTGTCGACATGCAAGACTTAACATACAAATCTATTCAATACCGCAACCAGTAGCTATTTACGCAAACATAAATGAAACACATACGACATGCCAAAGGATTTTAACTTATGATTATTCTTCTGTGCTGTGGTGAACTGATTAATACATTCATCCATTAAACTACAACGAAGTCCATGAAATAACTGAGCAATTCATAGGTAAACATAACACATAAACCAGTCACATAACACAGGTTTTAACGTGGTTCACCTCCAGGATGGAAGTTACGTCCACAGAACTGTGTTTTCTATTATAGCTCAAGAGGAAGGTAAAACACAGTTCTGCTGCACCACATATGCAGCTCAAGATCTTCTCTCTTAGATCTCTCTTCTCTCTATATTGCTCTCTTACAATATACTCTTCCCTCTCAGTTGATTCCTGCGGATCGTTACATGCATGCTCTATAAGCCAGCTACTGGTTTCAGTAAGATTGCTACAGCTAAGACCAGAACCAGAGCTCGGATTTCACAATAGTCTACTTCTCCTTATTGCCTATTTTAATCACGACTGTCTACTGTCTACCCAACCAACTAGATAACCTTTTTCAATACAAAATTACATTCTTTTATAAGTAGCCCGAAGGTCTTGCATTTACAACACTGTGGGCCTGTCCCAACAGTAACCCAAACCCTAATTAGTGACAGTCGGTCCTCTCTGTCCTTGAGGTAGCCGCTTCCTGTCACACCATAGCTCTCTACAGTCTTCCATGCTTCCCAACACTGACCATGGGTACTATGCACCGCTTCTCTGTTTTCTGTCCTTCGCCTTCAATGCTTGAGCCTCGTTGGTCCTTCTTCTTTATGAGGGTCGCTGAGCCCTCCTGTCTTCCGCCGCTGCCTTCAATGCAGTGGGTGAGCTCTCCCTTCTCGGCCGCTCAGGTATCATTGCCCTTCTTTGACTTTCGTATCTCAAAAATTCACGGTCTCCGGCTCTGCTCTCCAGCTGGAAACGTGCTACGGCGTCGTAGCTCTGCCTTAACTTCTTTCCGCTAAAGCTTATCATTCTGCCAAAACTAGCAGCTTCTTCTGTAGCTGCGGGACCCTGCTCCAACAATACCCCACTTATCCGCTAGCGTTGTTGCTTCCCTTGGTCACATTACAATATTTTAGGCTAGCTCCTCGCGCTAAGAGAATTTTTTCCAGTTCCTTTAAAATGTGTCCAACTTATCCTTTAACTTAAGATTTCTATAAAATGAAAAATATGGTGTAACAATAATGATATAGTAACAATCACAATTTCAAAATTGAAGGTATGTATTTTCATCACTTGATTTTAATTTATGCAAATTCAGATGGTTTGATGATGATAATGTGATTTTGCACAATTTGATGTATCACGTAGTCAATATTGAAGAAAATTTTTGTTTACCAATTCACTTGACAAAAATCCCCAAATATAATGATTGTATAGCTTGTGTTGTAGCTTGAAACAAATGCTAAATGAATGAGACAGAGTCCAAAGCATGTGAAGGTTTCATATATGAAAATTAGGTGAAAACATCATCCTGTTCAATTAGTATCTTTGGTCACACCTGCCACCCTAAGTAGCCAGAGTTAACATTTAAATTTTTTGAACTCACGAATCACAACACTTTCTCTAACTGTTTCATTTTCAATAATAACTTGATTATAAATATAACAAATATACTTGCTAGGGTCACGATAGGGTCTACAATATTTGGACCTTCATTACCAAGAAAATGAAGAATATGCAATAGAAATACCTTATCAATAATATCCACACAATGATCTAATACAATAAGTCAAGCGGGTCCATAAATAGAAATATTTGATGCTTTATATACTACATTATAATTGACGTGTACAAAACATAGTCATAAATGGACTTCAATTTCAATATTTATCTCCATGATATTTCTCTAAATTCATTTCCATCTCTGAAGGTCAATTTTTTCACACTTCTTACCAGTTCAACATATTTAGTTGTCATGCATATATGGTCTAATGATATGATGAGATTAGGGAGCAGAAAAGAACACTAACTATGTTATCAGTTGGAGGAATATAATGATATAGTTTAAACAATGAAAATGAATGAATACAATTGATGACACAATGCTAATATTTTATGCAGTAAATAGAGCTTACCTATGTATAAATACAAGTAAATTCACAATCATTAATGAATTACAAAGATGAGATAGACCACTTTCTTTTTCCTTTGAGATATATCGTACAAGAATAAGATTAGAGTCCATAATAGCTTTCTTATATCCAAATCCCCCTTCTTCTCTAAGAATATTACTTAGAAAATTCATTCTAGAAAATAATATGACAAACAACATAGTTATGAACTCTCCTCCAAAGGAAAGAGAGAAAATATGACACAATTAAATAGAATAACAAAAAATCTGCCAATTACTCAGTGTTCGATACTTCTGTGGGAAATTCAAACATAGAGATACAACCTCTTCCACAACAACAATCTTGAACTCACATGATACATCTGACATAAAATTTGTGATTTGCTTCATTAAAGTATCCACGCTCAACTCATTCCTTGTTTTCAGCAGTGTAGTATTAGCCAGAGTGGCTATGCTCCGGTTTTGATTTGAAATCAGGATCTACATTAGATTACTATCATTTACCTGCTATTCAAAGTCAGGTCTATTGAAAAGGAGATACATCCAACCTCATTGGTGTAACGAATAAAATGACATTGAGCTAAAGGTGAAAGAACCGATCCTCTAGTTAAACTGGTCACAAGTTTTCTCATTTCTTGCATTATTCAAAAAACACTTGCTTCACCAGTTCTACCATTAGAGTAACATATATTTGAATCCCACTCAAACAAAATTTAAACATTTACAACATAGATATTAGGAAGAAAATCAATTCCTAATTCTCATACATTGAATAAGATGTACAGAAAGAACATGAACAACATGAAGCATGAAGCATCATCTATAGTCAATGCTAAAAAATCTAATCTGAGCATGGCCAACAAAAGGTCAATAACCATCAATAACCATGCCTTAAGAAAGCATAAATAAATATTTGACGATCGATAACTTCACATTGATTTCTCCCAACCATTCGCCATCCGAACCATTCACCGCATCTGAAGCCAATGAGTATAAAATGAGTATGAAATTGATACAAATAAATCAACGATAATACAAAAAAATACTTTATAAATAAGCTATAATATAGTAGTGAAAATATAAGAGAAATTAGAATGTTTTGAAAACTCCACCCTATTTAAATTTTTAATGAAATCCTCATAAATTATGTGGTCTCTTTCTTCTAAATTGTATTTGTCATTCTTGATATTGTATGATAGGTTTTCTGTTGCTATAAAATATTCAAGTTGTATGAATAGATGATCTGGTGAATCATACTTGTACATGTGTTTCCCCTTTATTCTATTGTACCAACAACATTGAAGCTCAACACCTTCAGGCCTATCCAATAGATCAATGTCATTATGGTAATCAAACACCCTATTACCATCCTTCTTTCATATTCTTTGAACTCTTCCAATGTACCAAGTCCCACAAGAAACACCATGTTGTGTACTTTGAGATACACCTTTTCTTCTAGTAAGTTCATACACAACTATAGACTCACTCTCAAACAACACCGCACAATTTGATCCAATTTCAAAATCAATTGCAACACCCTTTTTGGGGGCCCTCTCATCTCGCTTGAAGTATACTCCATTCCTCACTTTAGTCAATCTACCTTTCGATAATGTCGGATTTCCATTCAATTGACTAACCAAACAATATTTGTACATGTCCTTGCCATCGAGCTCCACCACTAATTTGGTAGTTATGTTTACATTTTCATCAATGAAATCTAAATTTCCATCCAACTAATGCCTCCACTCACTTTGCATCGTTTGCAATTCACTATCATTGAGTACCATAAAAGACGAAGATTGGAATATGGATGTGGAATGTACCGGTGAAGAATTATCAACTACTTCATCCATAGCTTCGAATGTTGGATAATTGTGATCCTCTATCCATGGTTTAAACCACCAAGAATCTTTTGTGTCTCTTTCTGATTGCATGCTAAGACCTAGTAAAATTCCATGTGCATCCTTCAATCCTATATTGAGAGCTTCTATAATTTTATTATCTGTGGATATTGAATCATATTGTGACAAGACATCACCTTCCTCCACTATTTGTTGATGAAATTTATTCCATATACTCATTTGTTTCTTATGATATTTATTGAAACAAATCCCTTGGGGATTCGATTCTTCTTCAACAACTCTTCTAAGGGTTCTGATAGCATGAAGAAAGTCAGTGAAATAATATGCCCTCTCTACTCCAACCATTCCACCGACTTTGCTAAATAAGTTCTCACATACATCTGACCCATTCAGGTGCAATGCACATGGCAAGTTAGAGTATTGATCACAAAATAATATCATTAACGAAACTGCAAAGTGGCAAGAAATTTTCACATCTTGATATGAATCTCTACTTATGAAATTAATGTTGACATTATTATTTTCTTGTTCTCTGACCCATCATAGCCATAACGTGAAGAAATGATGGACTCTTGAAGAATTTAACACTCTTTCCCAAAGATTCAATCTAGGAGACAAACAAATATCAATATAGTCAACAACGATTGCTAGATATGTCTATGTACCCGATGTCCTCTCTGTCTTGCCACTTGTACTTATCATTTCCTTCAAGCATCTCTGTACAGGCCTTGAAGCAATGCAATGTGCTGAATCCCAGTTTTGTCGATCAACCCTGTCTATATCCTCAATTTTAAGCTTGTGGTCATCCACTTTAAAATTGTTATAAGCAATTATTACATGGTTAAAACTGTTTAGATTACATCATCAGGAGTCATTCTTCAAGCTTGTAATATCAAGACTGTAGGATTGTGTATTCATATGAATATCCTTATATGATTGAGGTGGACAATAGGCTTGTGTAGTCCTACGAATATCCTCATATGATTGAGGTGGACAATAGGCTTGTGTAGTCCTACGAATATCCTCATATGATTGAGGTGGACAGTAGGCTTATGTAGTCCTACAAATATCCTCATGTTGTGAGGTGGTGTAATTTACTATGTAAAGTAGATATACTATGTGATGTCTGGCTAGTCATGGTCAACAGGTGCTACAAGTCTCCTTTAGGGATTAGCTACCCCTAGAGTGATTTACTTTAGCATATTACTATATGACCAAGGGAAATACATATGATCATAGGTTCGGAAACGATCTTATGAGTATGATATGATTAATTAATGAAAACACACATGGACCATGTAGTGATATTTAATATAAGCACAAAGATAGAGATAGAATTTGAATTAAAGTTATGGTAAACAAGTTCAATTAATTAAGGGTTCAAATCCTTAATTTATGCAAATGGTTATTGGAAATAAACATTGATGGAGATACACTAGTTTTGTTCAGTTACATTCAATTCATCTCGGTTACATTCAGTTCAACTCAGTTAGAGTTAGTTAATCGATGAAAGGCGCATATCTTCATGTGGAAGATAATTATGGAGTGCTAGCTTGACACCAGATCAGTATGGGGTGCACGATTAAAGAAGGATCAATGTTCTAAGTGTTACCAAGTTGTTGCTACATGCAACCCTTCTATTTTTGTTGTAAAACCTAATTTGACTTGTTATTAAAGTGCTATGCACTTGGAAAATTAGATACGATGTTCCATTCGATCTCCGCTCTCTAGTGCTCTCGGTGAAAGCAATCTGCTATTGTGTTGTAATCATTCTCTGCTACTTATCAATCATACTCTAAGATCGTTTGATGGGTTTTTTATCCTCTAAATCAGTAGAGTATTTTACCAGGGTATATCTTTTGTTCTATGGTTTGATTTATGTTTTTGGTTTATTGATGAGATTTATATGCATTGTTATTATGGATTAAAGTTTTAAAGTTCGAGTTTGTTCATATTTTGCTCAATCACTAAAATGGTTTCAGAGAAAGGGAGTGCAAGAGCTTAGTTTGCACAAGAAACTAAAGCCTACGTGATCTTGAGAAGTATTGAGCAAAGAGCTTGGAGCCATGGCATCGATCTCCATCCAATTGGAAGACCAATTTGAAGATACTTCCAAATTGAAGGAAAGAGTGTCCATCATTATTGAGGAGAATGATCTAGATGTTTACTTGGCCTTAGTGAGTGAGGACTCCTTATGCAGGGCGAATTAAAGAGCAAGTCAATATGCACCATTTCCGTCACTTTTCAGGAGACATATTTCGTGGAGACGTTTTGATCAATCTGTGAGGAACCAAACAAAATGGTTGAAAACCCACTTCTGAAATGGGTCGATTTAGCGTATTCATGAGAATATTTTAAAAATACACAATTTTTTAAGAGATACAATCAGGTATTTGAAGATGAAATTCTCAGAATTCATATTATGGTCATTTTCCCAAAGTGGACCAATTGATGGAACAACCCCAAGAGTTGTAGGTTGGATATTATCATTATTCAATGGATATTGTGTATGATGAGAGCCTCATAGAGTTGAGATCTCATCTAAAGAAGAGGATGATCGTTGGAATAAGTTTTTATTTTAAAGAAGAACATTCGCTTCAGGTTGCATGGGGTCTAGTTTGTCCATGCAAATATTCGCTACCTCCTGCATACACTCAAATTTGCAAAGAGATCAAGACCGAGGGACTACAATAATATCCGCAAGGAAGAAGAGATCAAGAGGGAAGCATGCAAAACAATAAAAATATACGTACCCAAATTTTTTATTATATGCTATTTAGACATATATGGTTTTGAATATTTCATTACAGTCATATAGAGGGTGCATGATTGTTCATAAGATATGAATATAGAGCATGCATGGTTATTTTATAAAATATGAATATAGAGGATGCATGATTGTTCATAAGATATGAATATAGAGCATGCATGATTATTTTATAAAATATGAATATAGAACATGCATGATTATGAATATAAAGGATGCATGATTGTTTCATAAAGATATGAATATAGAGTTGCATGCTTGTTTCATAATTATTGAGTTACATGCTTGATTCATGAGATATGAAAGTTGGACATGATCGATGAATGTTGGGCTACATGATTATTTATCATATGCTTTTATAAAATCATATTTTGTTTTATTACAATCTGTATTCATGGACTTGGAATTGTGTTTAGCATATACATTGTTGTTCCTATCTTTATTGGAATGTTATCAATCTCATGAGTCCAAATTTTGTGAGATGATATAAACACTGATATCAGACTTATGTAGGACTGATATAAGGCTGAAAACATCATTCATAAGACATGGGATTTATGGAATCATGATTGTGTCACAAACTGTGAACATAAGACTACATGATTGGCTAGATAGAGGGCTTCATGCTTACCTCATGAGATATGAACACTGGGATGTATATTTCTTTTATAAAATGAATTTTTTGGAATGATATGGGGATGCATATCAGAACATAAGATTATAATGGGTTATGATAAATTTGTTGGTCAATATCTGTACATAACTAAGTAAATCTTTATCAATATCTTGAAAGTATTTCATGTGAATAAAATTCAAGAGTATGAAATGGTTCTACAATGAGAATAATTTTTCTTGTAGGGAAAATTAATATGCCCTTACCTACAAGTAAAGAAAGACATGAATGTGGAGTCATTCTGATGGCTGAGCCTGGAAGAGAATAGTTCAATAGGTTCCTATGTCTATTGGGAAGCATAAAAAATAGATGGCTTAATTATATTCATGTGACACATAAGAGCTTCATATATAGATGAGCATAATCCTCCATGATGGAGGACCCATATTATGATTCTCAGATTTACATGGTGAGAGGGAGTTGCTAGTCTCACTAGCTCTTGAAGAACCAGTGTAACTAGTTGATGTACCTCCTGTAAAAGGGAGATATGCATGGTGCTCATATTCAGAAGGAAGCTGAGAAATGTATTCAAGAATCTTGTAATGATTCTTATGATTAGTGGTGTGGTAGTCACCATACAAATATTTTCCTCAGTTAAGGAAACATGTGCAGTAAAAGAGCTTGAAGATTTCTAGGAGGATGGATTACAAATCCATGGCCACACGTATGAAGGTAAATATGAAACTTCATAATTCTTATTTCATATTTGGAGCATCTCAAAGTCAGTTGAGATGTATTTGGTTAGTCCCAGGTCCCAGGATCTGTTATGTGCTTTGAAGTTTGTACATAGACAAGTACAAAACATGTGTTGTGGTACCTACTTGGTACAAGTGTATGTGAACTCATATATATCTTGATCAGTGAACTAGAGTTTTAAAGATATATGAAATATGACTAATATAGTGATCGAGGAAGATCACATGTGTTTCTCTAGATAGAGCATGTTGAAAATTAGTAAATATTTTGAGGGTTCTAGTCAGTTATATTTGAGACATGGTACATATCCATAGATGAGCAGCATTGCCAACATTCTTATTAAGCTTATGTCCGGGACAAGCTTGGTATAGTACATAATAACTCCTCTAGTTGAAGAGGGAGTATTGATGTGTCTTCATAGGTGACATTAGATAAGGTCCCCACCAGTCAGTCATCGTACATGACTTAGGCAGCCAAGGGTTGTGATAGCTTGTGGAGAGAATCCACATGAGAAGAGACATGGTCAAAAGTCTCAGAGACTATTTATAGTATGGACTGTTAGAGAACAATTAAAAACTCTAAGAGAGGTATTTGGGGTGCTACAAATATAAAGAGAAGGATCACTGAGAAAGTGATCATGACTTGAAGAACATCACAGAGAATGGTAAGATCACAATGAACTTCTCCAGATAATAGAAGATTTAAGAAGTCAACAAATGTTGAAGAGTGAAAGGAAAGATAAGTCTTTTTTTTTCTGCATGTTATTAGACATTTGTTGTATAACGTTGTTTGTGATGGATTTAAAAAATCCATGGTTTCTAGTTTAGAGAAACTTTATTCTGGATTGGATATAGACTATGCTACTTTGTGTAAGTAGTTGGTTGGTATTTGAGCAAACCTGTTGTCTTTTATGCTTACTACTAAGCATATGCATGAGTACCTTTGACGTACATTAGAATAGGCTCTTTATTGTATTTGATACATGGAAGACCTATTATTTGATTGTGCTATTTGGCTATTGTTTTAGCTTGAGATAACCGATGTAATTTAAGGCTAGTACTACAAAAGCTAAGTGTATTGCAGCTAGTACTACAGAAGAAAAATGTATGTATGAGAGTACTACAAAAGAAAAATGTGTTTTTGCGGATAGTACTACATACTGAGGAGTAGTGTAGCGTGGGATGCTACCTACTAGGATGAAATACTTGAGACTACATTCATTAGGTGTTAATAGTCAAGCTTTATCAAAAACCCTGTATGTGTTTATGATAAAACACATTCGAGATGAAGTTTTACTTCATTGAAGTCATGGTCATGAGTTCTAGTACATAGGTACTAATGAGAAGATTGCAAATTTGTGACAAGCCTCTATTTGTGACGAAGCTTAAACACTTCTGAGATAAGCTTGGTATGACAAAGAATGTCTCCCTCGCTGAGAGGGAGTGTTGAGATTATAGCATCAGGAGTCATTCTCCAGCCTTGTAATATCAAGACAGTAGGCTTGTGTAGTCCTATTAATATCCTCATATGATTGAGGTGGATAGTAGGCTTGTGTAGTCCTACGAATATCCTCATATGATTGAGGTGGAAAGTAGGCTTGTGTAGTCCTATGAATATCCTCATACGATTGAGGTGGGAAGTAGGCTTGTGTAGTCCTACGAATATCCTCATACGATTGAGGTGGATAGTAGGCTTGTGTAGTCCTATGAATATCCTCATATGATTGAGGTGGACAGTAGGCTTGTGTAGTCCTATGAATATCCTCATGTTGTGAGGTGGTGTAATTTACTATGTAAAGTAGATATACTATGTGATGTATGGCTAGTCATGGTCAACAGGTGCTACAGGTCTCCTTTAGGGATTAGATACCCCTAGAGTGATTTACTTTAGCATAGGACTATATGACCTGGGGAAATACATATGATCATCAGTTCAGAAATGATCTTATGAGTATGATATGATTAATTAATGAAAACACACATGGACCATGCAGAGATATTTAATATAAGCACAGAGATAGAGAGATAATTTGAATTGCAGTTATGGCAAACAAGTTCAGTTAATTAAGGGTTCAAATCCTTAATTTATGCAAATGGTTATTGGAAATAAACACTGATGGAGATACACTAGTTCTATTCAGTTACATTCAGTTCTGTTTAGTTACATTCAGTTCAACTCAGTTAACTGCTCAGTTAGAGTTAGTTAATTAATGGAAGGCTCATATCTTCATGTGGAAGATAATTATGGAGTTCCATCTTGACACCAGATTAGTATGGGGTGCATGATTAAATATGGATCGGTGTTCTAAGTGTTAACAAGTTGTTGCTACATTCAACCATTCTATTTTTGTTGTAAAACCTAATTTGACTTGTTATTAAAGTGCTATGCACTTGGCAAGTTAGATATGGTGTTCCATTCGATCTCCACTCTCTGGTGCTCTTGGTGAAAGCAATATGCTATTGTGTTGTAATCATTCTCTGCTACTTATCAATCATACTCTAAGATCATTTGATGGGTTTTTTATCCTCTGAATCAGTAGAGAATTTTCCCAGGGTATATCTTGTGTTCTATGGTTTGATTTATGTCTTTGGTTTATTGATGAGATTTATATGCACTGTTATTATGGATTAAAGTTTTAAAGTTCAAGTTTCTTCATATTTTTCTCAATCACTAACAAAAACTAATCAAATCTTGTCCAACAATCAAATCTCGTTGAGCACTAAACAAAGGATGCACTAGTTTTTTTCCATTGTGGATGTAATCCTGGTCATGAAGTCTTGTTACTTTAAAGCCATAATACAAACCTAGCCTCCACCCTTCCCAAGGTATTTGATATCTAATGCATGTCATTGAGTAATAATCCTTCAACATAAGCATTCTTCTCCTACTATCCCCATCCGAGGAATGACCAATAATAGGTCCTAAAAAATGTTCCACATGTTTCTTCCATAGGTCTTCTATTTTTTCCCATTGTTGATGGACAAAATTTGCATCAAACTTGTTGCACATGGGATGAAAAACTAAAACCAAATGAGGAATCTTCTCATGTAAAGGGTTTGCAATAATAACATGTGCATAATGGCTAGTCACACAATTCTTGAAGGCATGTGTGATAATCTCATATCTTGCAGCGCCCTCACCAACTGTCACCAAGAAATGTAATTGGAACTTATGTTCTTATTTGTTACCACAAAAACCCACCAATGTATCACTTTTTTCTACCCACATGACATATTTTTTCACAACAGCTCCATCTTCAACAAGGCATACGAGAATTGGGCCCTCTATACCATGTTTGGATTTATAGGAAGCATAAAATTTTTTGATCTCGTAAAAAATGCACTCCTGCTCCCCTGGGATATAAGTCAATGATTTTATAACTTGCCTTAAAGTTGTAGATATCGAAGGGCCATCTAGATTCAAGCTAATAAAGCTATGTAATCTAGGGCCTCCCAATTAATTAATAATCTCATAAATGGATTTAGTGGATGCACTATACCTTCTCCCTAACTTTGAACAAACTATGTTGTGAAATATATCTTGAACAAATTCCCAAACTACATCTTTACCTTGTAATTTTCCTTGCTTATGAGCCTCACACACATCCTTCCTTCCTGCAGATTCGAACAACACTTCCCTTAGAGACCTTGTTCTAATAGAAAGTGTAGAAACCTTTGCCCTCTCCCACCAAAGAGATCGCATTGTTAATCTATGTGTAGAATTTGCGTCTCTTGCAACAATTTTGAGTTCAACTTGAGTCAAATGGTCCAACATTCTCCCTTTCCTTGTATCTCTCCCATGTATTTTGATGTTTCTCCTTGATTCATGAAATAAACGCATCCGAAAGTCATCACAATTAGGTATCAACTTACAAAAATTGCATGTCAATGAATCAAAAGGGATTTGTGTTTCAGAAATCCTCTTGCAATGAACATGTCTATATGTACTATTAATGCGACATTCAATACCATAATAACATAGTTTTCTCTGGGTATGTTTCTCTATGGCCCACAATTTTCCACCACGTTGGTCATCCATTAGAACCTTTGTGTCCAATATCTCCCCTCTTCTATCAAGATCGGGATCCCTATACCCAAAACATAGTAATATTGGGGGAGGAAATTGTCCTAGAATAAGATGAAAAAACACATTGCAAAATGATCTAGTAACTACTACTAACAAGTAATAACAAATAAAGTAATGTGCAAATTCAAATTCAAATTAAATTAAAACTTGGGTAATTAACACACTTGAGCTAGAAGCCTATGAAATTGTAGAAACCCCATGTAATGGTGATGGCAGTGATGGGATCAAGAACTTAGTCAAACTTTGTTGGGAATTATCATTGGTAGGCTTCTTTGGTCTCCCAACTGTTCCACTCCTCAACAAAATTGTATCATGTGAAGCCTCATCTGTAGTAGTAGTGTGCTTCTTTGATTTCATGTGTTCATTTAGAGAACCGACAATATTAAAACTTGCTGACACCAAAGAGAACCATCTATTGCTTTGTGTACATTCCAATCTTACTTTTTTCTTGTCCTCATAGTTTGCAAGTGTTTCTTCCACCACCTTGAACAAATTAGGTTGTTGCGTTTGGTTGAAATCGTGTAGAAGTTTGATTGCTTGATCAATATCAAGTTGATCGCTAACCATTGTTATCTGCTTTTCTCTGTTACATGAATGAATTTCATTAATTACCAACATTGAAATGTGACGTTGATGGGACCTTGTTTTCATATGATTGTTTTTGAAGTTACGAACTGTTCGTGCTGCCAAGGATACTTTCCCCATTCCATAATCAATGCCACAAATTTCACAATGGATATTTATATTAGTTTTTCCATTTTCTAAATATACCTGGAGTGTTAGCTTCTCCTTGAAAAAATATTCCATTAAACTATTCACTTTATGTTCCCAATATGCCAATACATTAGGATCGACCGCTACAACTTGTTCCACTAACTCAGACAAATGATCAACTCTTGGTTGTTTATGCACAGGTTCCTCAAAATTCCTTTCAATGTTTTCAGAGATTGGCATTCCTTCCATTACCTGTGATTGCAATGTTTTGACAACCAACGTGCCTATTTTCTCAATATACCTTGAGTGTTAGATTCTCCTTAACAAACTCTTCCATTAAACTATTCACTTTATGTTCCCAAGATGCCAATGCAGTAGGATTAACCACTACAACTTGTTCCACTAACTCAGACAAATGATCAACTCTTGGTTGTTTACGCATAGGTTCCTCCACATTCTGTTCAATGTTTTCAGAGATTGGAATTCCTTCCATTACCTATGATTGCAATGTTTCGACAACCAACGTGCCTACTTTCCTCTTAATGCCTACATTTGTTGTTGTAGGTTTCCTTTTCTGCTCTTGCTTTGTATTTAAAGGAATTCCAATTGGGACAATAAAATCAAAAGGATAATCAACTATTTCATCATCCACAATTTCACCATGGATATCATCATATGTACAACCTTTTCGACACTAGGCTATGCCAAGGGCACAATTCTGTTTACCAATAAAAAGTGCGAAGTCCACAACATCACCTAGATCCATATGCATTTCCATCCATGTGTACCTTTTAGTTGGTTAAAAACATGTTAAGAAATGAAGAAAATTAGAACATTTTTTTCAAAAATTTGGATATAATATGGCTACGAAATGAGGTGAGTTGATCCATAAATAAATGAAAAAAATATGTTCAAATTTACACATGCATATTAGTTCAATAATAAAACAAAGAGATAGAAAGCAAGGTATGCACTTTCAATTCAAATATCTAAGAAGGATGAAGAAATCTTACTATCGGGATGAAACACCTTGAAATAAAATGTATTGTCAGTGGCTTATTCAAATATCCCTCCCCAAATTGAAGAGTTGGCTTCAACGTACCTGCAAGAGATCAAAAGGTGTTCAAACCAAGAGATTAAAAAACATAGAAACTCTATCCAAACCCAATATTTTACTCTATCTAAATAACAAATCTCCAACTCACTACACAACACATCATCCACAAATCAAAGATACATATGTTTTTTTCATTTGCTTAAAGTTTTTTTTCTTTCATAGAAGTAGATAAAAAAAATACTATGGACTATACTATGGACATTTTCGTTGCATGTGGAGTTTCCTTGCACATTACTTGAATGGACTTATGTCCTTATTTTCTTCCTTAAAAATATAGAAAAATAAACTAAGAAAACAAAAGCAAAGTGAAAAAGTAACTGCATGTCTACATATTTTGAAGTCCCAAGAAGCATTCATTAAAGTGGAGAAGTCGATAATGCTAGTCTTCACTTCCAAGTTTCCAACAAACTGGTTTCAATGACAAGCAATGTTTGTGATTCAAAGCAACCTGAGATCAGACTAAGTATACGAATCAGTGATTATGGGGAGACATTTCTTCACCTGATGTACAAATGCATATCTACTTGTGTTTTCAGAGTAATGGAGAAATCTGAAGAGATCCTTGAAAACACCCTTATGGAATGATTAAAGGACAACCTCAAGGCATGCATTTCAATGACAAAATTAGAGTTGTTTTGTGATCATTTTAGAGAAGAGATATTGAGCCTATTGATATTGCAGATTTAAAAGGATTGATGCATAACTTCATGTAGTGATTCCTAATATTGGCACTAAGGTCAAGAGAAATGTTAGCACACTTTTCAAGGAAGTTGAGGACCTTATTAAGGGTAGAATTCAAGCTTCTTTTATAACTGAGTTTGAACTACTTAAGAACTGTTGAAAACTGATTTGTGCAATAGAATTAATGAACTACTTGAAGCATTGATTTGGGGTAGATTTATTTGCAAATTTGAAGGAGTATTTTGGAAATGTAAAATGTGTTCTTTCTCTTGCAAATTTTTTGGTTAAGGGTTTTTTTAAAGGCATGATCATGCCATGGTGAAGTTGCATAAGGTTTGAACTAGTTATGGTGAAGTTGCATAAGGTTTGAACTAGTTATGGTGAATTTGTATGAGGCTTGAAAAAAGTATAGCCAAAGTACATTAGGATTGACTTGAGATGTATAACAATTCTTTAGCGAAGTTAATAGATACATGAAGAAGGTTCCATATATAAGAAACGAATCATGATGTATCCTAGTCAATATTTCATATCATTGTGGCAAGCGTGTACTTTCCAAACATAAAGAATGATGTAATAACTCACTATGAAGAAAAAAGGGGCTTTCATCTCCTCATATAGATAAGATTGTGATAACATTTCGATATTATATATTGGTATACACTATAATTTTTATCTAGATGCATTTGCAATCATAATAGAAATTCGTTGAAATCCCTAAACTAACAACCACATGAGTCTATTGTAAAGCAAGGTAAACAAAATTTGAATTTAATCCTAGATGGATAATTATGTTCTTTGTTCTTTGCATCTGAAGAGTGGAAACAACTAATGATAAACAAGATTGCCTTTCCTTTCGTTCCAGCAACATGGATAAATTTCAACTGGGACAGAGATTCCTCGAAGTCTAATATCTACAAAAATGAAAGTGATGAAATAACATCAATCTATAGTGATATACAGTATGCATGATGCTAACTTACAAGTATAGAAGTATTAGATTATATTAAAGGCATGTTTCCAAACTGTAAAATGCATATGATAATAATATTGTGACATTGGAATTGAATGACTGTGGGACACATAATCTAAACCCTTAAACCCTAAAACACACCCGACGAATGAGACAAAATATTTTTCTATTCCTTATTCTGAGGGGTTATCAACCGCCTTTTTTACTGTTGCTTTCACTCAATCAACTGCCTCTATATCTACATGTGATTTTGTTCCCACCCTTTCCCCTGCATTTGCTCTCAGTGGTTCTTTTGGGTAAAAATAAAATAACCCGCAGTCATCTCTGCGACTAGGATTTGAGCCTATGACTTTGATGCTACGAGATGGGATGCTGGCTAATATGCGACCTTTGTGTTTGTTACTAACAATTTTTCCACCACTCACTCTTCTTTCTTTCCTTCATCCCAGAGAAATGCAAGATTTATAACTACACCACATAGAACTATAAATGGAGGATCTTAACTATATATCGAGGAGTCAACTACCGGAAATGACAAGGTTCGAACCAAGTTCCCACTTATTACATGGAATACGAAGTTTTCTCATTCACATACCAACATATGTAGTAACTATAGTTTGGTTCGATGGTTTTTCACTCCGTTGCTTTACCGTATATGGGAAACAAAGGATTTCTCTAAGGAATTAGTGTACATGTTCTCCTTTCTTCCAATACGGGTTGTTCCTTCCTTTATTCCCATGGCACTTCCATAAATCCAATAGGCTAAAGAAAGGTAATACAAATGAATTCTCTTAGTATCCACCAAGCGAGCGGCCCTGCATCAACTCCTTGATCTTTCCTTAACTGGATCTGTTGCTGGGGTTGGATCAACAAAAAGAGAGAAAGGGTAAGGGTTGGTTTAATATTTCCAATGCATATTATGGATTCTGGATTTATATCTAACCCTTTGTATCTAGATGTCTCCCATGACTCAAAACCCCAATGCTCCCCATCCCCACCCCATCCCCTTTGAAACTACCATCGAGCTCTGTCAATGCTCCCCTGCTCCTATTTTTAGGGTCGCTTCTCCACTCCGTTTGATAATAAAACCCCCTGGATATTGCATATTTGTTAAGCACATATAATAACCCCCTCGACCCCTAATATGGCCCCAATATAATGTTTCATTTTTTATAATTAATAAACCCCCAATATGAATGGACATGATATGGGTATTTTCCGTCAATGAATCCCCCATGAACCCCCCCTCCTCATCTCTCTTCCACTCGCCACCTATTGTTGTCAGGAATATTGCACCTTCTGTAGACAAAAGCTGTTCCTTTGGTATGAATGGTTCAGATCCAGAACAAATGAGTGAACGACAAAGGGTGAAAACCTTCCCTGAATGTTGCAAACACCTGGAATAATGCTTTGATGATGAACCTGTGTACCTATGGAACATGTCAAACAAACAAGAACATCAAATCTACCAGAACGTTATTTACACATCCATACTAGTGACTAAGGAATCCAATAACATATACATGTGAGATCAATACAACATATATGTGGGACGAAAATCAGCTTTGCATTAAGAAATCAATGAAGAAGCTTAAAACCATTGCCTTAGTGTTGACAAACTCCTCCACAAGAAAAACACCTCATCCCCGATAGCTCCATCTTGCTCTGTTGTGCTCTCCAATGGATTGGGCTAGATAGTCAATTTAATAACATAACATTACCATTCAGTTCTCCCTCTCAACTATGGGACATGAGCTTGTATTTATAGGGCTCAATGGATAGGGACAGTTGAGATAATTGTGGGTGAGGTGGCCATAAGATCCTACCAAGAGGGATCTCGACTCCAACCAACTCAGATTGATAGGGATAAGGGAGGACATGAGGCTCATGTTCTAGGAGCTTCGAGAATCCTCCTTTTTTTTCCATTTTTACCAAGGGTACCACTTATGTTCCTTTATGACAGAGTGGTGAAGGGTAAGAACCAATTCAAGAACAAAGCATATATGTGGTGGCACCACTTTTCTATAACAGGAATCAGGCGGTGCTGATCAAGGTACCGCTCATCATCTAAAGGGAAAGCGTAGTGCTAGGGTTTTTTAATGTAGAATTGACATCCAAAGCATGTTTCCACTCCAAATTTGGGATTTAGGGAAAACATAGGTGTGAAGGATCTCATCACATGTTGGTGACAAGATTTGGGTATAACAGAATGCCCCCCAAAGCATGACGCCTGAGAGAGAGAGCTTTGAGAGAACAAGTTGTCACTTCAAGGTAAGAGTCAGCTTGATCGGAGAGTGTCTTCAAGTAGGCATCTGCAATACATCAATACTTTTAACTCATAGAAAAATGTAACCAACTCATGGCTCCATACCAATACAAGGCAAATCCATGAGAGGAATAGACAACCATGGCTACTAGAATACAATGTAGATCCATGTGATAGAGGACTAAAACTTGGACATAGCTACTCAACATACAACATAGATCTATGTCATACATATGCAAATTTGAGCATAGCCACGACCATACAAATGTGGATCCATGCTGGATATACAAAACTCCATCGCAACCTGGGGAAAGCAATGAATGCTAAACAAGTACCCAGGGTCTTCGTCTCATTTTCCACAAAGTACGATTCTATCGATGTGATTACAATGTTCTGAAGTCGAACATGGTAGAAACCACTTGATTACCGACCAATGATGTGAACTGTTAACAAGTGCGAGGGAGATCACCGTTGATGTCAATGATTCCCAAGGTACCCTAGTACAATCTACTGAGAGTGAATAGATGTCTTGATGTTGAACACCCAGTTGATTCTATCGATCAAAGTTCAATGATTTGAACCTATGTCAATAGCAAGAGAATCTGTCATTGAGACATGCAGATCTCAAGGTACTAAACTTGTTTCTAAGACAATTTCCTGGATGATGAGCAGATGTCGATAGGAATAGTCTCGTCGAAGGAGGGCCATGATGAATCCCACATCGACGACACGAAACTCGGAACAAAGTTTTGGAATGATGTGAAAGAGGTAACCATAGGAATGACTCAAAAATATTGACACAGAGACTATTTTGACTGCAGAGGTAAACTTTTTCAACTTCCCTTTGAACATCATGCGGCACGACAGAAGACTTGGCAGCATGACTAGACCAGAGAAACACACAGTGTGACGGTGGACAATGCATTCTTTTGAAAGACTCAAAGGAGTGACTTGACTCATGAAAGTGGATCGTCAAGGAAATCAACTGAATACCCAATTGACTGAAATGATATGCAGACAAGTGCCATGTTCAAAGGTAACGACAAACTGCCATTTATTTGCAAAATGATTCCCTTCCCTTAATTCCCCCCATCATGTTTGATAAGTGCCTCTTTTCACTTTTACTAGTTCAAAGAGGGTAACAAACAATCATTGTAGCTCATCTAAAGACAAGTCCAAACTCATATGTTTTACGAACCTGAGAGAGGAGGGGTTCATTCCCAAGAGAGCGTCTCTCAATGTTTAATTTAATGAGTCCAATGAAAGTTAACTCAAAATGGTTCATGTTTAGAGAGTCTGAAAGACCATGGAAGAAGACTCCATAGGGTCCTTTTTCGTAAATAGTTCATTTGAACCAAAAAAGTGATAACCTACCGTTGGATGAACGACTCTTCAAGTGCTTTAATGAGCGTGAAGACGATAAGATTTCTCGACAATCTTTTCATATTTAAGGAGCCCGAAAATAGTTTAAAGAGGACTCCTACTAGGTATCTTTTAATGATGAGGGATTTTACGAGTCTGAAAACAATTAGAAAAAGACTTGGACCTTTGATGCTAAGTTTCGAGAGCATGACCAAAGTGTCACAATAAATCCTCAAAGACTTTTCCCGTTTTATGTTAGTACGAAAAAGTAAAAAACAAACTCCCAAAACTTTTATTGCTACCGCTCTTTATCCTGCAACGACTCAAAAACAACTATTAAACTCTCCAAAACGACATTAAAGGATCATGACTGATAGATTTTAAAAACTATGACATGCCAAAACCTAGAATGTTTATAAAATGTATGTAAATAGTAAAAAACAAAACATTTTACCATTTACCAATAGCAGAGAGCCTTTGGAGAAGTTTCTTGGCCAGATTTTTAGTTGGTGATTCCGGGAACATCTACCATCAGATTTATGTTTCATCATTTCTAGGTAAAAGATTGAACCTTGCTCTTTCATTTTATGCTTTCATTTTTGATGTTTGGGGGTGTTTTGGGCAATTTGAGCGAGCCCTTAAACCATGAATGCAGGCACCGCACTTATCCCTTACAGGCTAAGAGGTACCCTGCAAGAACCGTACCTAAAACACTTCACTCAAGCGGTGCCACCACCTGTCCTCAATGGGACTCAGGAGGTGCCGGCCGCGGGTAAAGAAAAATATATGTACAAGGAAAAATAGCTCATTTTTGATGATCTAAATGGTTGATAGTGTTTCTAATTGACCTTGTGATTGTTTTTTGGCTGGTTTCCATTGGTAAAAAATGGTTATTTGGAAAGAGAGGCAACATGAAAATGATGATGCATTTGTTGAAAGAAACGTGGGATGTATAGCCGCATTGAGGGACTGTGGTCTCCTGAAGTTTTTCTGCACACCCAACATGGTGTCACATGAGCATTTATTGGAGCATATTCTCCGTATGTGGAATCTGTAGAAACAGTATTTCGAGGTGGATGCTCATGTATTGACAATTGAAGTACAATATATCTACTTCTTGACAGTCCTATCGAGATGGGGTGCTCCAATATCTTTAACTGGTTCCCATGGAGGGGACATCACCACCTAGGAATTGATAAGTCGCCATTGTATTCACGAGACCAGAACATCAGTGAAGAAAATTCCCATCAAAGCAGTGGTGGATGTACCTCTTGGCACAGTCTTATTTACCATGCAGAGAATGGTGGGGAACCAAGGGGCTCATCAGGAATCTAGAGCACATATGCTCTACGCTATAGAGGCTATGGATCCCATAGTATTCAACTGGTTGGAGGCTCTACTTCCAGTTTTCAAAGATCAGCTGACCAAGTGTCGGCAAGGGGAGCTAAAACAGTTCAGTTTTGGATCCATATTAGCATGTTTCTTTTCTGAGTGGGTCCCCCAGCTGAGACCCTAGGTAGTATTCACAAATCTGAGGGTGAGAGACCATTGCATGCTAAGGTGGGTCTAGATCATGGCTCGCACAGGGGCACGTAGAGGCAAGGTGAAGTTCAGAGACCCATTTTTCCGATGGTTGAGAGACCGGCTCCTCATGGTCGAGGACTATGCATACATGGGTACTGAATTCAGGGGTGACCCTAACCTACCGCTTCCAGCTGGTGCACAGTGGGGTGACATCGGTAAGAAACAAAACCCCTAAAATGGCAATTGTGTTTTTATGTTTTAATGTTTTATATTTTTTATGTGTAGTAATGAGACTTAAATGTTTTCATGCAGATGTCAGAGTAGTAGGACCTGGGGGATCCTCCCCACTAGAAAGGTGAGCTGGAGATCATTTTGTTCCATAGGGCGATGATGTGATAGGGGAGCTAGAGGAGAACCTCGAGAGGTTAACTCTAGACATACCAGATGTTTTGATCGATGACCTCCCATGGAGGTACCAGAGGCCCATTGCAGGAGTACCAGGTCGTTTCAGTAGACTGCTACGTTGAGTAGCCCGGGAAATCATGTGTTACCATGAGCATCACTAGATGATAGGCCGCATGCTGTATTACTGAAAGCTGATAGATAGCTTCAACATTTTTGTATGATGATTTTTTTCCTGAAATCCTGAGCGCTTCAGATGAGGTCTTGTGACCAATTTTTTGTAAAACATTATATATATATATATATATATGACTTCTACTTTTGGTGTTTATGCATCTCAAATGGAAAATGTATTTACATGATTTTATGTGTCTTTTACAGTTTATTTATAGTGAACCATGTTTGATTTTCATGTCATGAATGGTCAATATGCTAATCTAGGATGCAATTTGCCAATGAGTCGGCAACTGCATTATCTTCCCTAGGGATATTCCTATAGGTAATATTTTCAAATGACCTCTCTAATGAACCACAGGATTCCTCATACTATAGACAATGTTTAAATGATAAACCACTAGTTGTGAGTCCATCAAAACTACCAAGTTACGAACATATTGGGAGGTAGCTTCAGTCAAAATACCTATGATTGCTTGATACTCGGGGATATTGTTGGTAGTGGGACCAATACAAATTGCTCCTGAACTGACCAAATTGTAAGCTGGGGAATAGAGAACCTAAGAAGCCGAGGCAAGATCCAAGGTGTGGCGGAAAGCACCATCAGTGAAGCCGTAGAAAGCCATCTGCTCTGCACGACCAAAACACGGTATAAACAGATACAGACACTAAACTCAAAACCATATTGAAAATACTTAAGCACACTAAAAATTCAAGTAATATACATATATACAAGGCACTATACAAGAAATATCTAGGCATAGTACTTCTTCAGGTATAACCCATTGCGGTTGTCCTAAGGGGATTCCATCATAGTCCATGAGCTCGTAGGCCCCTTTCTCTAGAACTTTGGAAATAATGAAAGGACTGTACTACCTGGATTCGAACTTCCCTTTCCCTAGTTTGTCATATCTCTGATCATAGGTTAAAACTAGGTCACCTTCGTTAAAGGCACGAGGTTGGATAGACTTGTCATAATGCGCTTTGACGCGTTGCTTATGTGCCTTATTGGCTAAGGCATCATCTCTTCTCGTTTCGTCAAGGTTATTCAAGTAGATAAATATTTCTTCCTCTATGGAAGTGTCTGGGAGAAGTTCAACAACAAGTTTCAAGGATGGAATTTGACATTGAATAGGCAAGACAACTTCTAGTCCATAGACAAGCTGGAAGAGTGAAAAACCAGGAGCTGTTTTTACCGAAGTCCTATAAGCCCAAAGAGTAGAGAAAATAATATGGTGCCAGTTGGATTTATGATCTCCAACCATCTGATGCAACATTGTTTTCAAAACTTTGTTATTGGCCTCAACTTGACCATTAGCTTGCAGATAATAGGGCGTAGAGTTTTCATGACAAAAACCTAGCTTGGCACTTAATTCCTCCATAATTTGGGAAATGTGATATGTGATCCGTAAATATGGACCGCGGGACTCTGAATCTTGCTATCACATGATTGAAGAGGAAGAGAGTAGCAGTCTTATTGTCCTCTGCATATGTAGGCATAGCCTTAGCCCATTTCGTAAAATAATCAATGTCTACGATGATGTAACCATGCCCCCCGACTGAGGTAGGATTACAGTGCATGTAATCGATCCCCCATTTGGTGAAAGGGCCAATGACAATGACAGGGTGTAACAGAGCAGGGTGGGTGTGCTTTTTCGGATAGAAATGTTGACAGGGTGGGCATTTCTTAACAGCCTCATGACAATATTTAAAGAGTGAAGGCCAGAATTAGCCAACACAAAGGATTTTCTGGGATGTAGCCATCCTAGATAGATGACCACCACATGCTCCAGAGTGGAATTCATTCAAAACTTGTTCAGATTCCTTGTGGGTAAGGCATCGCCGAAGAACGGAATCAATACCACGTCTATACAAAGTGTCAATCAAGATGAGGTAGTATTTTGCGTGGTGACGGATATGGTGGTGATCGTCATGGGATAGAGTGGGATGAAATATTTGTGTCTGGAGATAAATGAGCAAATATCCATACCATGGGTCAGTAGTGCTTATCAGGAACAATAATTCATCCAGGAATGAATCACTGGGCTCAGATTTCGTTGAAGCACAAGGAAGATCACACATTAGCTCAGCAAAGACCAAGGATTTATTTGAGGTAGCTTTGGAAAATTCCAGATCAAACTCTTGTAGGATGACTATCCATTGGGAATATTTTCCCCCGAGCACCCGATGAGTTAGGATGTAATACATATGGTTATGTTCTACCAATACGGTGGTTGTACGGAGCATAATGTAGTGACAAATTTTTTGAACAGAAATGACCGTGTCCAATGCTCATTTCTCCACACATGAGTATCAACTTTAGAATCCATGAGATTATTACTAGCATATTAGATCATGTGCTCCTGACCATTAGGATTCTCCTGCACCAAAACCATAGCGATGGTAGTAGTGGAGGAAACAATGTATAAGAGAAAATCCTTTGAATAATCTGGGGGGTGTATCATGGGTGAGTGAGCCAGAGTGTGTTTGAGAGTATCAAAGGCCTGTTGGGCTTGGTCATCCCAAAAGAACGGAGTGTCCTTCTTAAGGAGACGCATATAACCGTATATTTTCTTTGCAAAATACCAAACAAAATGGTGGAGGAATTTTTCCTTCCCTTGCAAACTTTGGAGTTCTAGAAGGTTGGTTGGGGCTGGTAGGGCTAGAATAGTGGTGATTTTCAATGGATCTATCTGGATGCCATCCTTAGAAACCACAAAACCTAATAGGCATCCTGTCTTGATGCGAAAAACACATTTATGAGGATTGAGCCGTATGTTATAATGACAGCATCTCAGGAAAATGTCTCTAAGATGACCAGGGTGGTCCTCCTATCTCTGTGAATGAGCTGGGAGGTCATTAAGGTACGGTTCTACAATATGTTTTATATCATGAAATACATAGGACATAGCACACTGGAAAGTGGCTCTAGCGTTTTTCAGGCCAAATGGTAACTTCCTGTATGCAAAGGTTCCCCATGGACAAATAAATGCTGTCTTGTGCTGATCGGTGGGTAAAATATCAATCTGATTATAACCTAAAAAGCCATCCATGAATGAGAAGATGACACTTCCGGCACAGTTGTCGATAATATGGTTGATATGCGGAGTGGGAAAGTTGTATTTGGGACAAGCTTTGTTAAAATATCCGAAATCAATGCAGACTCTAATGGTGCCCTGCTTTTTATTGACAGAGACGACGTTCGATAACCATTCCATTAGGGGTATAGGATAAATAAACCCTGCTTTTAGAATCTTTTCTATTTCAGCTTTGATAGCTGCAGCTTTTCGTGGATGGACTTCTCTTATTTTTTGCGTGACAGGTTTTGCAGTGGGATAGGTTTTTATTTTGTGAACCATAATGGTTGGGTCTATCCCCGTCGTTTCTTCATAGGACCAGGCAAAGACATCTCAGAATTCTTTGAAAAGTGCTCTATATGCTTTAGATTCTTCTGCTGAGCAGTTCTGCCCAACATGAACATGCTCAAGGGTGCCATGCTTGGCTGATATGTCGAGTGGATTTGTTTAAGTAATGTTGCATAGGTTTCAGAATCCGTGTTCTGCAACAATATAGGATTTTGAGGTGTTTTGACAATATCAGTAGTAAAAAGGGATGCAAAATCATGGTCTACCGAACTGGTATTGGGGATGAACGAGGATCTATGGTGATGATCCTCCCATATAGTTTCATTCGTACTCATAATCTCCATAATGGACTCATCAGAAGGAAAATTTTGGGAGAAATAATCCAGAGTAGGAAGAGAGGTCTCTAACCAGTAGGGAAGGTGGTAAGGGTCTGAAGCCACCAGATGAAGGTCATTAGTGTGGTCATCGGAAAGGGTTTGGATAACATTGTACATTGCTTCATGCAGACTCAACAAGGTGGACCCAACAATTTTTTTTCCCTTTGGATCATAATCAAACGAAGAAATCATATTTACCGTCGTCGTTTCTGTGTTAGGAGGGTTTGACGGAAAAATCCCCATAAGGGAAGAATCCTTTAACATGCCCACCCCAATCGACTGGTAAGGAGGAGGGGACTGACCTAACATAGGGATGTTATTAGCCGAAGGGGTGTTACCCAACATACAGAAATCAAGTTGGTCAATGGTTACAATCCTCCCAAGATGTGGAAACTAGACAGTTCGAAATACCGTCGAAGCGACAACAGTCATGGAGTAAAACCAATTTCTTCCTAATAGGAGGTTGTAGTCTAATGGGGCATCTACTACTTCCACTTGAATGGAAACAGTTTTTCCCCCAAGCTCAACTGAAAGGGCTGATATGAGACCATGGGGCTAGAAACCTTGTCCATCAAAGGCTTTCAGAGTCGTTGGTGATGTTACAAGCTCGGAACAGCCAATAGCTTTCCAACAAGACAGGGACAAAATCGAAGTTGAAGCTCCTTCGTCTAAGACAGTTCTAAAGACCTTCTTTCTGACTACTTTCGTTATGATTTGGAAAGCAAGTTTGTGAGGTAGTCTAGAATTATAGTTCTTGACATTAAAATGAATCAAATTAGTGTTTTCCAGGTCTAAAGCTCCTAATGCGGTTAACAAGTTTTTGTGTTGCGTTGGACAACTTTGGAGTACTTCCAAGGTTGACATTCCACATGGTGCCTGAGTAAGATCTTTAGCTACATTATAAAATTGGGCATCTTGGGCATTAGGGTTAAAAACAACCTTCCTAAGAATACTCTTGGGTTGGCGCAAAACCATGTCGAGATTAGGTTTCTCGATGGTTAGGGGGCCAATAGACGAGGAATTGGGAGAACCAATAGAGGGAGATTTTCCTGAAGAAGAATTGTCTTCTTTCTTGTTTGTGGGTTTGTCATAACTCTAACTTCAATTTTGCAAATTAATAGTGTTCGAGGACATCATGTGAAATTCCTCTAAAGAACTAGAATTTCCCTGATTAGACATGTGGTCTATCAGTTGTTGTTGAGAGGGAAAAGGATTCATGAGAACTGCTGGTGTGGGATTAGTTTTTAGAAATTGATTGATTTCTTCATGATGAGGACACTCTTTCATGAAGTGGTCACCTCCGCATAGCAGACATAGATTTTTCTCTTTTCTTTTCCCTTTATCATTCTTGTTGATGGTTGGTTTTGGATTCTCCTGCTGGTTTCAAGGTTTTTTGTTTTTGGATTTACCTTTATTTTTATTGTTGCTGGGCATTTGAGTACTCCGAATGGAATTTACCTTGGCAGAAACCTTGGGAGTTGAAGCTGTAGGGGTGGAAGTATGGGGTTTCTTGGCAAGTTTTGCTGTTGGTGGGGACTGGATTGAACAACCAATCCCATTGACATGATTTTTTGCTGGTGGCTTGGCAGGATCGATGCTTGGCTGAGGAGCTTGAGGGATCAAGTCATACAACGTTCCGAACTGGGAATATACCAAGTCCAGATATTGGGATTGACTAATGGCTTGCTCTTTGGTAACGACACCACCCATAGCCACATCTCGGACGATTGGAGGCAACAAATATTTAGTAAGCCAATCAACTAACAATTGACTTGGGATAGGAGCCTTAATAAGTCTTCTCCGCCTTCTCCACTCATGGATATGATCTAATATGTGCGTGGAGGTGTTCTGACACAGAGAAGTTAAGAGATATGTACCCATTTCATAGCAGATATGAAGCTGAAAGTGTGTAAGAAAGACAGTTGCCAAAGAACCAAAATCAACAAACGAATGTTGTGGAAGTTCAATGTACCATTTCACAGTGGTACCAGTCAAATTTCACTAGAAGAGTCTTAAATGAACTGAATCATCCATTAGGGAGTTCAAAGAACACCACAAATGGAATGTCATGACATGATTTTTTGGATCATCTCCCTACTTCCCATCGAATTTTGGAATGTCTGATAGTAACTTTACCGAAATGGTAGGCCACGAGGGGTTATGTTGAATGGGATCATTAATCAACTTGGATAAACCAGGCAGGTCCAAAGTTGCTAGGAAAGGTAACTGGCGATTAGGTTGTATGTATTGGTAGTATTGATAGGGCATATAAGTACCAGTAGGACTATAAGTATACTGATATACAGGTTGTTGAAACGGCTATTGTGATGAAGAACCGTTGGAAGATCCACCCGCGGGGGGTTGATTTCTAGGATCGGGACTGTTAGGACCACCAGAGCTTCCAGGAGGAGGAAGACCAGGGCCTCCGGGACCACCAGGACCGCTGGAACAGCCAAGACCACCAAGACCACTAGGACCACTTGGGCCACTAGGAGGAGGACCACCGGACCCTCCAGGACCCCTGGGAGGTAAACCTCTAGAGCCTCCAGAACCACTAGGAGGAAGGCCACCAGACCCTCCGAGACCATTAGGAGGGAAGTCAACAGGCCCCCTAGGACCACCAAGACTGTTAAGACCATAAGGAGAAAAGCTTCCAGACCCTCCAAGACCATTAGGGCCCTCAGAGGGAGGACCTCCGTAAGGTGGTCCTCCGACACCCCCCGCAGTATGTATAGGTATCCCTCCCATAGTTGGCATGTAGGACCAGTTAGGTTGCCCCCATGGAGTGAAAGTATTACTAGGATATGGAATTCCAGCATAATGCATTCCTATAGTGGTGGGTTTGTAATTGATATTTCCTACAGGTACTTGATTTGCTGTGTAACCATACCCCCAAGAGGTTTGATTGGTTACAGGTTGTGCCCCCAAGGTTTGACCTGGACTGGATGGGGGATTAACCACATTTGTACGGGTAGGAGGGACATAGACTGCAGATTTATACATACTAGAGGTCTGTCCATTACTAGCTACAACTCCAGTGATAGGAAAGGTAGGTCATGTTGGGGGTTTCCCCCCGACACTAGAAGGTGTTAATGAAACATGAATTGAATGTTGTTCTCCAGGTGTGAAAGACCTAGGAGGATTTGGAACAGACATAATATGGGAGGTGGTGGGGTTGGTAGTTTGACCTATATTATGTGGAGTCACAGCACGATCTAGAATAGGTTCAATGGGTTTCATAGAATCAGCAAGTGAGTGATATCCCGTAGGCCAAGGGTCTATATTACGAGGAAAAACTGCCGAGCGAGGTGTTGGTGTACCCAATATGTTATCTATTTTCTTCTCAAGTTCTCTTGCATGGAGAATAGCTGCTTGGTATTGTCTATGTTCTTCTTCATTTGGTGAAATTTCTTCAGAAGAGGTTGGACGGGCTCTAAACAAAGCAATGGCCTGTCCCATAGAGGTATCCCAAAATGGAGCATTGGGAACATAATCTGGAGGGGTAGTATCATCAACATGGCCTTATATGGGAGAATGGAAATAATTATTACCCCTAGAAGGTTGTTGAGCCAAGGGAGGACCGTGCGAAGGATATGGATCTCCGCTTTCTGCAACCACATTTTCTCTGGCTTGGGAGTTGGTAGAAGCTCCTTGGTCGATAGCTTCCATAGGATATTCTTCCAAAATAGGAGTAAAATCAAGTGGCAAGCCCCATACTCTTCTAGACTGTCTTAATTCGGCCACTTTGTACAGTTCCTATCTAACATAGGGTCTCAAAACTAGAAAAAACACACCAAAAATTCCCCTACTCAAGCTACAAGCCAAACAAGCAAACTTAAATGATAGGAGGAGTTCAGATAGCCCGATCTCTCACCAAGATTGTCAAGAAGGTGCCACTCGCGATATAGCACAAGGGTACATGCATAGTAATCTCCCTGAATGCTGTTTTCAGTGTATGTATCCAAGCAAGACGACCAAAGGACTTTTCTCAGATAGATAAGGTATCCTAGTGGGGTCTCTCGATATATGTAAGGTACGTGGGAGCTCAAATCGGTAGTAGTGCCGTCTAATGCACAACCGTTCACAAGGGGCCTTCCTATATACAATTGAGTACGTGAAGTACCTTTCTATATATCTCAAGGGTATGTGAAAGGCCGTTCGATATACCGACGGTATGTGGAAGAACCACGCGAGTCTTGGGATGTAGTGCAGACGAGTAACGACAACTCCTACTCTTAACGACGCCCGAACACATCTCTAGCCTATCACTCAAATTTCTATGTAAATTTTAATCTTATAACTACCGTTAATTTTAAAGTGGACGGTTAGGTGAATGCATGGAATTTTGACAGAAAAATTAAAACCATGCAGATATGTAGATGCAAATATTTCACTTTACCGTTCGAGGTATGCCTACTTACAGAAGGTAGAGAGAGAGTATTTTATTTTCGTTTTGAAAACCAAAAATTCCCAAACAACTACTTTGAACAAATCAAATCCAAAGACAAGCAAGACATTCCAAACTCATTTTTCTTTTTGAAAGCAATCAGATGGGTAAGAGTCTCTTTTCCTAAAAGAAAAACAACAAGCAATCTACATGGATATGCAATCTATTTTTTCGATTTTTCATTTAAACATAGATATATCTAACTTAAAACTACACTATTTTTTCTTTTGATGAGACAATACTAATGTAAGAGAGACAAAAGAACAAAGGGAACCTGAAAGCTTATGGGGCTAATCAGGTATCTAGTGCCCTATGCTCATTAAAAATAATGACCTAATCTCAACAAAAGGATTTCTTTTTAAAAGCAAAAAAGAAGTCCTCTATGGAAAAATGAAATGAAGATGATAATCGAGTGGTTTTTCTTCCAGTCTTTATAAATGAAACGAAAAGAGATCTAACTAAAACCTAAGATTTCAACAATTCTTTTTAGAATCACAACCAACAAGCATGAAAGCAAATGAATAATCAACAATCCTAACCTAGCTTTTGAATAATCAACAGTGCAGGGATGAAAGCAAGCAAAACAATATTTTTGCAAAAAATCACAAAAATCGAGTTCTGCAACAAGGCCTACCTGGCACTGCGCTGGAGGGGTCTTTGACAGAGTGGTTCTGGATGAGCACCACTTCTGGATCACTGGACTCAAGAGGTGGCACTGCTTATGTCTAACAGGGTTCAGGTAGTGGCATCGCTTATTGCCTATAACACATGCGCGGTTCCTTGAATAAATACATAACACAAAGAGAACGATATTTCAAGTTAAAAATTGCTCAGATCAAGATAAATACTGATGAATTGACAATAAAATAGAGCATATAAAGTCAAAGCAGTTCATATCTGAAAGTTTTAAACCAAACTTCACTAGGTCAGGTGGCAGATTTGACTGAAGAGAGTTACAGACTGGAGCCTGGATTCAGACAAGTGTTCAAGGTCTGAGGAAGATCAGATCAACTGAAATTTGCTTTTATCCCCCGTCGAGTCACCAGATTTGTTGTCAGGAATATTGCACCTTCCGCAGACAGAAGCTGTTCCTCTGGCCTGAATGGTTCAGATCCAGAACAAATGAGTGAACGACAAAGGGTGAAAACCTTCCCTGAATGTTGTAAACACCTGGAATAATGCTTTGATGACAAACCTGTGCACCCGCGGAACATGTCAAACAAACACGAACATCAAAGCTACCAGAACATTATTTACACATCCATACTAGTGACTAAGGAATTTGGTAACATATACATGCAAGATCAATACAACAGATATGTGGGACGAAAATCAACTTTGCATTAAGAAATCAACGAAGAAGCTTACAACCATTGCCTTAGTGTTGACAAACTCCTCCACAAGACAAACACCTCATCCCCGATAGCTCCAACTTGCTCTCTTGTTCTCTCCAATGGATTGGGCTAGATAGTCAATTCAACAACATAACATTACGATTCAGTTCTCCCTCTCAACTATGGGACATGAGCTTGTATTTATAGGGCTCAATGGCTAGGGATATTTGAGGTAATTATGGGTGAGGTGGCCATAAGATCCTACCAAGAGGGATCTCGACTCCAACCAACCTAGATTGATAGGGATAAAGGAGGACATGAGGCTCATGTTATAGAAGCCTCGAGAATCCTCTTTTTTTCCATTTTTACCAAGGGTACCACTTATGTTCCTTTATGACAGAACGGTGAAGGGTAAGAACCACTTCAAGAACAAAGCATATATGCGGTGGCACCACTTTTCTATAACAGGACTCAGGCGGTGCTGAACAAGGTACCACTCATCAGCTAAAGGGAAAGTGTGGTGCTAGGGTTTTTTTTATGTAGAATTGACATCCAGAACATGTTTCCACTCTAAGTTTGGGATTTAGGGAAAGCATAGGTGTTAAGGATATCATCACATGTTGGTGATAGGATTTGGGTATAACACCTATTCCCCCTAAACCTTGATAATTATCCCATTTATCACTCTTTCTCTCCCCTCTTACACATTACCCTCACCCTTCCCTCTCTCCCTTAACCCCCTAAAACCCCCTCTCTCCCTAACCCCCCCTCCTACTATCCCTACCCATAACCACCCCCTACAGCCCCCCTCTCTCTATCCTACTCCCCCTACCCCCCTCTCTCTTTGTCTCTCTTATTGTCCCTTCACCTATCCCTCTCACTATCTCTCCTAGTCCTCCTCCCCCTACCACTTACAACCCCCACCCTATACATCATCTTCCCTCTAACTACCCTAATCCTCCCTAAAATCCTACCCGCCAACCACCATTATCTATCTCTTTCTCTCCCCCAACCTCCCTTCTTCCCCTTACTCCTAAGATAAATTTCATGTCTATAACATCGCACATGTGTTTTATCTCTATAAAACGTGCGTGTGTTTTATATCTACAAAACACACGTGTTTTGAAGAGCTAAAATGTGCATACGTTTTGTAGAGCTAAAACACACATCATTTTATTTATCATGGAACCCATATAGGTAGGAAGATAAATTTGAATTTTAATTAAACACACTCGTGTTTCTTACCACCTTATTTGAGCCTCGTCATGTGTTTGGGTGCCATCCCTTTTGCTATGTGTCTACTTTAGAGTTACAAAAAAGCATCTACATGTTACAAAAAACCATTTCAAGCTCATTGCATTAACACCTTCAAAATTTGCATCCACACTTCGCATACTGTTTTTGAGGTTTGATCACTTAGATAATTAAAAAAAATATTAATTATTAATTTATTTTGGAAAAATAGTGTTGCACTAGTACTATTTGTTCTATATATGTCTACCAGTTTTTCTACGTTGAATCCATCATTTAGGCACTCAAAGACCGCTCCCACAAAGACATATCCCTTGTAATTTAACACCCCCCCCCCCCCCCCCCCCCCCCCCCCCCCCCCACCAAAAAAAAAAAACATACATGTTATAAGAGATCAAACATGAGATAATTATGGGGTGAGTGCAAGCTAATGAGGGTCACTTTTGGCGTTTTAGAGGCAATAAAAAATTGAAAAATCTGGGATCCCTCAACTTACTTTGATTTTTTGAGATACTTACCCAAAATATCTTGCTTTGAGTAAAAAAGATGAAATGTAGGAAACTAAATCATGTTTCCAAATATATAAGTTTTATGTGTTAATTCTTTTTAGAACCATGTCAAAGTTCATTTTTACTATTAGTCACTTTTTATTTTTTAGGCAAATGATAAGGTATATGTTTTTGGGGGTGCAACCTTTGAGGGCCTAAATGATGGCTTCAAGGTACAAACATTTTCAGGCATGTAGAGAACATAGAGCACTAGTTCCACGCTATTTTTGAAAAATAAATTTAGTAATTTTTTTTATTATAATTATTTAAGTGATCATTCCTTGAAAACAATATGTCTTTTGTGGGTGTAGCCTTTGAAGGTATTAATATGATAATAATGAGATGGGTTTTTATATAGAATGTTGAGGTCAATGTCTTCTAGTGCACCATACATTTTTTCTAAATGCTTTTGAAATGAAAAATTTATAGAAGAAACACCAACAACATGTTTTTTCACTTAAGGAGTGATGACACAAGAAAATTAGGTAAAAAATAGAAAAAAAATATTATTTTGAAAATATTACATATTTGTAATCTTCATAAAAAAATGTTATCTATGTATAAAATTTCATCAAATATGGTTGTGTCTATCCAGCTGCAAAAGGCAGTGGAAGACAATAATATAGTGGAAATGGAGGAAATGCTCAATTAGCTATGGTTTGACATATTCCATAGCACATGATTGGTATCTATGAACCATCCAAATAGGAAAATGGATGACATGAAGATGCATATGAGGGAGGATTTTAGGCACTATAGAATTCTCACGTGTTATGTATTACACAAAACACTAACATTCATCAATTATAAAATGCTCTAGCATTTCAAACTACATAGATAAAGTCCTTAAGTGCCTAATAGAGATAAGAGGGGGGTGGAGAGAAAGAGAGGGTATATTATATGGAGTGGTGGTATTCTTGTAGTCCTTGTCTCCTAATTCCCTAAGCCATTAACCCCTAATAATCATTTAACAATATTTAATGCCCAATCCCTTAATGACTAACTTCTTAAAATGTAAACCCCTAACCCCATGGCCCTAAATTCCTTTACCCCTAAATCCCCTAACCCCTAAGCCCCTTAAGTCCTTTAATTGTTTACATATAATATTTAACCATTATCCTAACTCCTAAATCGTAGTTAACCCCCTAACCATAAATCCCCTAACCCATAATCCTTAAATCCCCAAACCCATAAATCCTTAGAAACCTCTAACCCATCATCTCCTAGAAGCCATTAAGCCATTAATGCCTAACCGCATAAACCCTAACACCCTAACCCCAAGGAACTAAATCCATTAACCCCTAGAGCCCCTAACCCCTAAACCCCTTAACCACTTTACGTCTAATCCAACAACCCCTAATCCCTAAGACCTAGTCCACCCTAACCCATAATAGTTAAAGTCCAAATCCCTAAATCCCTAAGCTATTAACCCATAGAAATAATTAAAACTTTTACATCTTGGGCCTTAACACCTATCCCCCTAACTATTGAGCCCTAAATTCCTTAAACCCCAAATCCTCCACACCCCTATCTACTTAACTCCCTAACCCATAAATCTTTAATAATGTTAACCACTTTATGCATTTACCTCTAAAATATTATTCCCTAACCCCTAAGTACTAGTTAACCCCATAACCCTAAAACCCTTGACCCATAATCCCTAAATCCCAAAACCCCTAATACATCATCTATTAGAATCCATTAAGCCATTAATTCCTAACCTCATAAACCCTAACACCCTAACCCTATAGCACTAAACCCCTTAACCCCTAAACCCCTTAACCAATTTACATCTAATCCCACAACCCCTAACCCCTAAGACCTAATTCACCCCTAACCCCTAAACAACCTAACCCATAATACTTAAAGCCCAAATCCCTAAATTCGTAAAGCGACAATCTCTTAACCCCTAGAAACAATTAAGCCTTTAACAGCTTGGGCCTTAACCCATATCCCCCTAACCATTGAGCCATAAAATCCTTAACGCCTAAATCCCCTATCCCCATAACACTAAATCCTTTATCCCCTAGAGCCACTAAACCCTAATTAACCCTTCAACCACTTTATGTCTAATCCCACAACCCCTAACCCCTAAGACCTAGCCCACCCCTAACCCCTAAAAAAACTAACCCATAATACTTAAAGCCCAAATACCTAAATCCCTAAATCCCTAAGATCGTAACCCCTATAAAACAATTAAACCTTTAACAAATTGGGGTCTTAACTCCCATCCCCCTAACCATTGATCCCTACAATCCTTAATTTCTAAATCCCATAACCCCTTATCTCCTTAACTCCCAAATGAACCACAACTATTTAATCATCTTAACCAATTTATGCCTTTAACTCTAAACTCTTAATCCCTAACCCCTAAGTCCTATTTAACCACATAATCCTAAAACCCGTAACCCCTAACCCCTAAATGCCAAAACCCATAAGTCCCTAGAAACCCCTAATCCATCATCTCCTAGAAGCCATTAAGCCACTAACCCCCAAGCCTTTAATCATTCAAAATCCCTTAACACTTGGTTACCTTAAAACCAACTAAAACCTAACATCTTAATCCTATATCCCCTAACCCTTATGTCCTTAACCACTAAGCCCCTAATCCCTTTTAATCTCTTACAAGTCTTTAACGCTTAAACCCTTCACCCTTACACTTAAAACCTATTAAACCTTAATCTCCCTAGTTAGAGTTAACCACTTATTATTCATTAAATCCTAACTTCTAAACCATTAACTCTTATTCCCTTAAAATCTAACCCCTAAATATCATAAACCCTAAATAATATAACCCCTTAATTAACCCTTAATACTTAATCCCTTAAACCCTGGCCCCTAATTCCTTAAATAACAAACCCCATAACCTCTTAGCTCCTTATCCCTCTAACCCCATAACCTCTGAACACCTAAAACGATCTATCCCTTTAAATATAATCCCTTAACACATATCCCAAATCCCTAGGTAACCTCTTAACCCATACAACATCAAGGCCGAAACCATTGAAGATAAGGAGGGATACATAAATAAATGAAATATTATATTGGTAAGTAAATATTAAAGTATAAAGTTTCACGGAAAATTGTGTGTAGGTAACCATAACACTAGAGCGTTTATTTCGAATATAACTCTCTAGCATTTTCCTCCATTAGAAGTTAGCTATCCCTACATCAAACATATCAAATGTTTGGGATTTTTTTTATTGAAGAGGAATGCCCTAGCATTATGGACTTAAGAAACGCTAGAGCGTTTTGTGATAGAGAATGCGCTAGTGTTATGGAATTGAGCAACGCTATAGCGCTTTTGTCATCTATAACGCTCTAGCATTTTGTCTTTGCATAATTTTACAAATACTCCAGGCATACTCTACATATTGTATCCTCGACAACAATGCCATTTCATACACGTGTGAATAAAAAATTGAAAAACGATCTATGTAAGCTTGAAGACTCTATGCATTTTTTAAGAATATTCTTCATTCACAATCAAACAAACTTGAATAAGGTAAGTTTGGAACGATTACTGCAGAAGAGGTTTACTGTTCTGAGATTGATGAGGTATATCTATCAACTGGAATTTGGTGGCATCAGGTTATCTGGACGTGGAATGTTCCCCTAAAGATTCTCTGCTTTCTTTGGTTGGCCCTCAGCGAACGCATTCTCACATGGGACGTGCTTTGCAAAAGAGGTTACTTTGGACCTAACATGTGCCATTTGTGTATGGAAGCTGCTGAAACAGTTGATCATCTTTTTTGTCATTGCACTTTCTCATTGCAGGTATGGCGTTTGCTGAAGTTACATTTTGATTTTCCTGATGACTGGGGAGGTGGATCACTGGGTCACAGCCTACATGAGTGGCATAAGTTTCATAAATTACACAAAACTTTACCCATTTTCTACATTTGGGTTTTGTGGAGGTACAGGAACATACTTATCTTTGAGAACTGTAAAATGCCAATGGATGCTATCATGAGCTGGATCATTAGATTATACAGCCATTATCCTATTAGTCCGATTAGTAGGAAGAAAGTTGGCATACATTACCCTCCATTACTTCCGAATGGAATCATAGGTACTTTTGATGGGGCTGAGCAGGGAGGTATTTGTGGAGGAGGGGGGACTTTGACAGTGGCATACAATCATTGCTTCCATTTTTGGTTGGGATTGGGAATTGGAACAAATACTAAGGCTGAACTGGTGGCACTTTGGGCATTACTCAGAATGGCTAGAGAATAGAAAATTGATAACATAAGCATTCTGGGAGATTCGAAGGCTATCATTGGCTGGGCCAGAAAGGAACATCCCATTCAAGTCAACAAACTACTTGGATGGTTTAACAGGACTGCTGAGATCATTGATACGTTTCAGCACATAAAATTTCAGCACCTTTATAGGGAGCATAACTCTACAGCTGATAGGCTGTCCAAAAGAGGCTTGAGGGTTAATGAAGGGTTCATTTATATAGAAGAAACTTTGGAGGGTAGTAGATGCACCTGTAGAAGTACTAGATTTTATTAGATTGGTAAATATGAGAGGTTTCATAGTACTAGTATTGAAAAGAAGACTGTGATAAGATACATCAGATCTACATTTTGATTACATATATCAGATCTGAATTACATTTTGTGGTGAAAGTTTTGATAACAGCATATGGTGGATCCTTGGATAGCAAGGGAGATAGATGAAAGATGATTAGATGAATCATGGATGTATTTGAAACTTTTGTATGGATAAGTCTCCTTTGATTTCATAATAGAAATAGCAAGGGACTGTTTTTTCCCTTTACGTGAAAAAAC
The DNA here is from genome assembly GCA_001517045.1 of Pseudotsuga menziesii. Taxonomy (NCBI): domain Eukaryota; kingdom Viridiplantae; phylum Streptophyta; class Pinopsida; order Pinales; family Pinaceae; genus Pseudotsuga; species Pseudotsuga menziesii. The sequence goes on along the minus strand of LPNX010964460.1, from coordinate 176,156 downwards.
TTGAATAATCTACGTTCACAATTGAAGAGCATATTGCATTCATAATTGAGCAATCTTGAAGACTATATATTCAGTTTTGATGAAGAATCTATATCCACAATCAAAAGCAATGTTGAATATTTCATATTTAGCAAGCTTGAAAAATCTATATTCAGGTTTGAGAAAGAATCTATGTCCACTATCAAAAGTAAGGTTGTAAAATTTATATTCACAATTGAGGAGGTATCTATATATTCAGAATTGAGCAAGATTGAGGAATCTACATGAACACAATTGAAGAAGATTCTACAATCAGAAGTGAGCTAGAAGATATTTTCACAATTGAGCAAGATTGAGGCATATATATTCCAAATTAAGGAAGTATTTATATTCACAATTGAGAAAATTTGAAGAATTTTTTTTATTGATGCAACATGTCTCGGGAAACCCTCAGGTACTTCCCCTCATTTTGAGGAAGGTACCCAAGGTAAACCGTCGGCCTTGATTAGGGGGCCTAACCCAGTAGGGACATCGAGTGAGGCCCCTTGCATAGCCACTCGGGGATTTCGCCGTGAGACATTCTACTTACAAATACAGCTCTCAACCACTCGACCTCCCCTTGGGATAAGTTTGAAGAACCTATATTCACAAATGAATATTTTTCTATAATCACAAGTGTGGTAGAAATCACTTTCACAATTGAGAAATCTTGAGGAATTTATATTCACAATTGAGGAGGTATCTTATAGTGATCATAAGGAGAGGTCATCACTGCATTATATGTATCATATTATGCGAGGTGAGGACTGTTAGAGGTCAAGGAATTGACATATTTACCTGAAACTCCAAGATGGGGTTGGGACTCTACCTTTACTGCATATGGATCTGAGACTGGTTCTGGGTTAGCACCCTAGTTTAATTATAATTGAATCTTTGATTGGTTACAATATTGTTCCTGGTGCTTCCATCGGTTCAATTATTATTGGATCAATTGCTACGACGTTTAAAGGACCTGAACCTGGTGAAGCTATGTTGATTGGTGCAACTAGTTCGACAGTCATAGATCATGATAGTTATATTGAACTTAGAAAACACCTCAGTACGGGACTTGTGACTCTTACATTGAAGGATCAACAACTAGCTATGATGCTTCTAGGTATCGATATGGTACTTGTTCTAGTACCTAATTCATAATTGTAGGAAACTAATTTTCCTTTGGCACATGCTTAATGGTTTGCTTCAATAGTGCAGCAAGGATAAAGATGGTCAAGAGAAAATTGGTTCAATTGATTTGTTGGATCTCTGAAGATCGAGGTGCATGGCACCAATATTACTAATAGAAGGTAGACAATTTACAAAATTTACTAAATTGTAACACTTCATTGTCACAATTGCAATTTTCCATGACACAATTGAAAATGACTAACATAAATGACTAATTCATATTCTTCTAGTTAGTCATTTTCTATGCCATGACTAAATTAGTTGTTTATGTTAATCATTTTTAACTTTGTCACTTATTATCTAGTCATATTTGTTAACTGGTGACTAACTTAGTCGTTAATTTTAGTCGTTTATAGTTGGGTCAATCAAAATTGCTCATATTTAGTAGTAAATCACTTGAAAAACCTGTGGTGACTAAAATTTTTAGTCACGTAGTAGCTAATTCCTCATTTTGTACTAGTGTATATTCACAATTGATTAAGCTTAAAGAACCTATATTCACAATAGAGAGAAAATCCATTATCATAGTTGAGAACACTTGTAGAATCTATTTTCATTGTAAATTGTTCATTTTGATCATGGCGAATGAACACAATCAAACAAGGAAATCGACAAGGAAGGAGAAGCATCAAGAAACCATGGAAGAAATTAGAGAAAATAAAAGATTGGAAATGTAGAATCGAAGGAATTCCATGGAAAATCATCCAATTCCAACCATAGATGATGCCATGGTCATTACTACCAATCCATGACAAGAAAAACAAAAGAACTCACTAGAGGGGCCCTCAATTTCAACAAACTTTGATGAACAACCACCCCATGGAACTAGTCAAGAAGTAAAACATAGGTGCTCACTAGGGGATGTTTCGATTCCTACTTCAATTCAACCTCATACAACGACAATGGATGACTTGTTGGGTAGTGTTTATACAAGCAACAAAGTTAGGGATGTATTGACTGTAGGATTTAACACAGAAGGAGCAAATGTTATTGAGACTGTCCAAGAGAATCTCCAATTTTTTACCTCCAGCTTCCAAAAAGAAAATGAAATACAACAAGCTCCTATTGAAACACCAGAGTGTCTTGATGATGTTGTAGATGATACAATTCCAACACCCTTACCTCCATTATCAAGCACATGCTGAAGAACTCCAAAACGTATACAAGATGATGAAATTATCATTAGTTCACTTGAAGGTACGTTGCCTAAACACGCTATTTCTTATCAAACTCGACAAATTCTAGATAAATTTTTTGATTCTAAATGTGACAGGGATAAGTGCAGATTAGTTTTTTCATTGTTAAAATATAGGCCTATGACTGTTCTTAGAAGGAATTTAAATATAAATATGACCAAAATGACTGAACCAAGTTCTACTATTGTCAAAAGTTTAGTAGATTCATTTAGTACAATTGGAAAGAAATATCATTCAAGAATCACAATGCGGATTTCCGTGTGTTGTCCCAATCAATCACGAACAAAAGAACTAGGGCCCTTCATCTTCTTAAGCCTACATCTAAAATTGTTAATTTGGATGTCAAAAACACTCTGTAGGACTTATTCTAGAAGAGAACAAATGGACTCTAGTCAAACATATGTCTGGGCCTTCATCGCTAGGTTGGTGCACTCTGATATGAAGCTTATTGATGTGGTGAAGGGACTTGTGGAAGATTTTTGGCATGATAACACTAGACCTTCTTCCAACCAAAAATATGTATTAAAATTGAGAACGGGTTAAACGGATTGTGAACCCCACATTAAACATTTTCTTGACACACCACAATCATAATTATATGAGAGATTTAGGCATGAACATAATGAACTTAACTTGGGCCAATTATCCATTGAAAAATGCAAACCATGGTATGTTAAAATAAACAAAATTCATAATACATGTTGTTATCCACACCACATTGAGTATGGTTTATATATATGTTGTGTGTGTGTATTGCATAAAAGTCTTGGGCAAGAATTCTCAGCTACATTGCCACCAATGTCATCTAGATACTATATTCATAGAATTTTGTGTAGAAGGATAGAAGGTTGCACATTTTATAAAAAATATTGCATAGATGGAACAAACCCAAGGCATGGTGGAATGGAATTATTGGAAAAATGCATATATGTGACTGATGAGCATGAACTTGGGAGGTAGGATGTGAACTTGTAAGAATTAAAATATGTCACATATGATATTAATGGAGGGAATGAAAAAAATAAAATAAAATTGGGCACTTCACAGGTTCGTAATGAGTTCTTAAATAATATATATTTTTCATATTTCAATTTCATAGGTAACGATCCATTGATATATGTCTTTATTGTTGATGTACCAGGTCCGGTTTTTCAACTTCATGGAGGGATTCTTTGAAAACACACAATAGTATGTAAAGCTTGTACATGTGGCTCCTTAGCAAGATAAGTAGTTTAGGCCGTACATGGATACACTTCTTATTGTGACTCTCTTATCAGTGGTTGTTTTTGCAGAAAAATACACTCTTCAACCACAAAATGAGATTCAGAGTCTATATTATCATTCAGACCAGGTAAGCGTAATGGTCCATATCATCTATAGACATGGGACAACTAGTACTGAAGACAACATGGCTATACTAAAGGAGTATCACTTCTACATAAGTGATAACATGTGTCACGACTTAGATTTTCCTCAACAAAAATGTTAATTGTTATACAATCACTCGAAGGATAGAATCATATAGATGGAACAACATTTGAATTGGTATGATGGTTGTGTGGGGTAATTAAAAAATGATCATGTCTTGCAATGTTTGTGTATGCTCCACAAAATGCATAAGATGGCATGCATTTGGAACTATTTTGAGACTGTACACGGTAAAGGTGAACATGATGGAGTAGGTGCATGCATAAAGACTGCATTACCCAACCAAGAAATGAAGTTCACAACTGTTTTGGTCATTCGAGATGCAAAGAGCATTGTTGAATGATGTTCTTCAATGATGGGGGAGGGAGAAAGAAGGAAAGCACATGTACATATATATTTTTGGGAGATATTTTTAGAAATATTGTCCAAGTTACTCATGCATTTCACTTAATTAGAACATCAAACAATGATATAGTTGAAATGTGGACAAGGAAACTCTCATGTTTTTGTTCTCTGTGTATTAGTGGTGAGTTGGAAAATTGTGAATCTAGGTATTGGGTTGATAGATGGGATCATGTATTAATTCCCATTTGTTGACATATAGCTATATAATTATCCCAGTTGGATGAGTACCAGCCAAGTATTTCAGTAGACTATGACCACATATAAGATCTTGTAGAACCAGGTTTGATTAATGTCTTTATAATTTTGAATTGTTTGACAGTTAGTTGTGTTTATTTAGCTTACTCCTATGTTGACACTTTATTTTCTGTGGGGCACATATATGTAGTGGTTTTCCCAAGAGGCAATGAATGGGAACTAACTATTGGTTTACATGTTGTTTGGATGGGAAGCAAACACTCAATGTCTCATTAAGGGACTCCGAGGGAAAATATTTTCCAATTGGGTCGATGGTTATCAAAGGATAATATTTAACAGAGGTTTCCCACACACCAAAGAGAAAAGATTATGTGTTTGAATATTATAGACCAGGTCAGATTGTATACCATTATACAAATTTAGTTATTGGCACCGACCTCCATATGCAAACAATGCCAAGGAATAACTCATCAAAGGAACAATACTTCTTTCCTTACTCCAAGAATGAGAGGTTAAAGGATACCGTTGGTATTAGAGGTGATCACGATGGTTTATTTGAATGACCATAGGTAGGTAGTCAAGTATGTGGTATTCATGTCTCATTGATTATTGAAATTAATATTTTGACTATTGCAATTTAGACATTGGAAGATTGATAGATTGATAAATTGCATAAGATTCGTCATGGATTTTGACTTGTTCAAGCTTAAACCAAACTATCAAAATGCCACTTGCACCAAATATTGAAGTTGGTCCTCCAAAGACATTAATCAACACCCCAAGTTTCCATGAAAATTCCTAATGCAATTGTTAAAATAAGGTATAAACAACTTCCCATTTATTTGAGGGTCATGATAGAGGAGCTCTAATTTAATCCTGTAAATCTAGATCCATGAGCCTATCCTAGAAACCCTAGGTCCAAGCCTAGAAACCCTAATTTGTATCGTAAATTCTAGTTTATATTATAAACCCTAAAACCCTAGTTTGTAGCCTAAAGCTTATTTTGTATTATAAACCCTAGAAATGCTAGCTTGACCAATGTATAGTATCAATCATTCATACCTTTACAACTTTTCAATGTCATCATTGGCCTTGTACAAGTCCTAGATTGTACTTGTAAACCCTATCTTGTATATAAACCCTATATTATAAACTAACTCCTAGTTGCAATGTAAACCTTAGTTTGTAGGCTAGGACCTAGTGTGTAGAATCCCTAGGTTGAACGATCACTTTAATATCAAATGCAATGTCCCCATCAACCAATATATAGTTTGAAGCATTCACACATTTTCAACTTTGCAATGTCATCATTAGCCTTGTAGAAGCCCTATATTGTATTTATAAACCCTATCTTGTATCTAAACCCTATATTGTAGACTAACTCCTAGTTTGCAAAGCAAACCTTAGTTTGTAGGCTAGGCCCTAGCGTGTAGAATCCCCAGGTTGACCAAACACTTCAAGGTCAAATGTAATGTCTGTTGATGTATATGTAACTTCGGAATGTATTCATCTATGTATCTTATGTAATGTAACCCGATGTTTATTCTGGGATGTTTCTATTATGTATTTGAGTCATGTTGTCTTGCCCCGATGTTCCGATCGGGAGGATCAATAATGTAAACAAGTCATGTCAAGTCATTGTTAAAGTCCCCACAGTTTCGGGGCACTAGGGTTATTATACACTCATAGAGATGTAGGCTCTAGTAAGTAATTGCTAAGTTAGGCCGACATGATTGAGTGCACTTCAAGTGAACGGAATAATATAAATAGAGAGTGAGACTCTCTATTTATCACACACATCACTCACTCACTCAAGTGTGGCGCACTAGTGAAGAAGGAAATACACTGGGACTAGACAAGAAGAAGACTACTGTTGTTTCGGGAGATCTCTTACTATTTTGGTGCTGATTCTATCTCTAAGGAAGTTGCGGGGTTTTCCCCTTTATGGTTTCCCCAAGGAAAACTCTTTGTGTCTCTTGTCTCTTGTGATGTGCTTGTTATTCTCTCAGTGAAAAGATCCTAAGATCATAATGCTAGCTTATATGTTGAAAAACTAACATGGAATCAGAGCTAACCTGAGAAGAAGACACTGTGCAGCTATGGGAACTAGGGCTTCCTAGTTTGTGGACCTTCCTCCACAGATTTTCAGCAAAATTAAGGTGGAACAACTCTCCTCCTTAGGGCGCATCTTTCTGTCGAAACATAATCCAATTCTGAGGTTTTTCAGTTTTGGACCTGTCACTAGGGTTGGAAATTAGGGATTTTTACAGAAGAGGAATTTTTCAGTGAGCCCAGGCCTGGATTGATCTCCTCCCCAAAATCGAAGTCAGGGATAAATTTCAAGGCATTTGGGTGGATAGAACTTTGGAAAAGCAAAATCCTAATTTGCTCCTGAACTAGATCTACAGGATTTCAGCTCAAGTTTCAGATCCGACATCTTGAACCTGGTAAGATCTAAAATATTTTGTATTTCCATTTGAGGTTCTCATTTAAAGATGTCTCATCATACCAAGCTTGATGAAAAGCTTGAGGGAGCTGAAAACTTCCGAGCCTGGAAGTATAGGATCTCCCTGGTCCTGGAAGAGAATGAATTAGACTCCTACATTCATGAGGAGGTTCCAGTTCCAGAGGGAGATGAGGCAAAGGACTTACATAAGAAGAAGATGGTTATGGCAAAGAGGATCACTGCCGATTCTATCAAGGATCATCTCATACCACGGGTATAATCTCTTAAGACACCTAAAGCTATGTTTGATGCCCTAACCAAATTGTTTGACGGGAAGAACATTAACAGGAAGATGACTTTGAGAAACCAATTGAAGAATGTGAAGATCCAGAATGCTGAGACTATTCAGTCTTACTTTACAAGGGTTTCTCAGATCAAGGAACAATTAGAAGCTGTTGATGAAGAAGTGGAAAATGTAGAGATTGTGATGACTACTTTGAATGGCCTTCCTAGGTCATGGGATGCTTTCATCCAAGGAATCTGTGCTAGAAAGAAGTTAGTCAAATTCAACAGACTATGGGAGGAATGTTCTCAAGAAGAAGCACAGATAGCAGCTCGAGAAGAGAAGATGGGAAGTGAAGACCAAGCCCTTACAACCCACTCCAAGAAAAGCAAAAGAAGACCTCATTACTCCAAAGGTAAGGATTCTCATCTAAGAAAATACTTATCAAAATTAAGATGTTATACATGTGATGAGATGGGAAACTTTGCAAAAGACTGTCCTAAGAACAAGATCCACCCTCATAAGAAGAAGGGGAACAAAAGAAGACATCATGCTCATGCTGCAGAGGATGATGAACCATCCAAGAAGAGATCCAGATATGAAAGTGAAGATTCTTCAAGCGAGGATGAATATGTTCTGATATCAGCTCTCACAGGTAACATTACTCATGGAAGTGATGATTGGATTATAGACAGTGGGGCTTCCAAACATATGACGGGATTCAAGGAATCTTTTGTAAAATTGTCAGAACATGAATCACCTCACAAGGTGAAACTAGGAGATGAATACCAATATCCAATAAAAGGTAGTGGGGAATCTTCATACAAGCTAGACTCTGGTAAGTCTCTAACAATGAAAGAAGTATTGTTTGTTCCAGGACTCAAGAAGAACCTTCTATCCATTTTAGCATTGGATGCAAAAGGAATGCGGGTTGCATTAATAGATGGTCAAGCCATTATGTGGCCAAAAGGAAAGACTATCGACAATGCGGTAGTGATTGGAGAACAAGAAGGAGGCTTGTACAAATTGAAGGGCCATCCAGAACAAGACTTGATCCATGACTCGGTAGAGACAAATGAACTTTGGCATAGAAGGCTTGCACATGTGCATTACAGAGCACTACCTATTGCAAGCAAAGCTGTTGAAGGTCTTCCAGAATTCCAAGCAAAACATGATGGAGTTTGCAAAGGATGTGCGAAAGGGAAGAATACAAAGAAGACATTTCCCAGCAGTGAAAGCAAAGCCAAAGGTATTCTAGAAATCATCCACTCCAATGTATGCGGTCCTATGTCATCGAACTCACTAAGCGGGTATGCATACTATGTTTCTTTTATTGATGATTTTTCTAGAAAGACATGGATTTACTTTATGAAGAACAAATATGAAGTATTCAGTAATTTCAAGGAATTCAAAGCCTTGATCAAGAACCATACTGAAAAGAATATCAAGACCATTCGTTCAGATAATGGTGGAGAATTCACTTCGAATGAATTCAAAGAGCTATGCAAAGAATCATGGATTAAGAGGGAGTTGTCTACTCCTTATAATCCACAACAGAATGGAATTGCATAACGGAAGAACAGAACCATCATGGAAGCTGCAAGAGCAATGCTTCATGATCAAGATCTGCCTATGCATCTTTGGGTGGAAGCTGCCGAAATAGTGGTGTATGTACAGAACCGTACTCCACATAGAGTACTCAAGAACAAGACTCCTGAAGAAGTCTTCTCCGGCAAGAAACCAGAAGTGAGCCATCTCAGAATATTCGGCTGTCTTGTGTACATCCACATTCCAAAAGAGAAGAGAACAAAATTAGATCCTTCAGGAAAGAAGGGCATATTTGTGGGATACTCTGAAAGCTCGAAGGCTTACAGAATCTATTTTCCAGGATACAAGAAGATTGACATCAGCAGGGATGTGACATTTGATGAAGGCATAGCTTACAACAAATCCAGAAAGAGACCTGCTGAAGAACCTGAAGAAGCAGAAGCAGAAGTACCCAGGATTCATAATACAATCATGGATGAAGAAGCTCAAGAAGAAGATCGAGATTTCAAGGAACCACAAAGACCTGTAGATCCACCTCTGGAGAATAATCCTCATAAGAGGAAACCTGCTTGGGTACGTGAACTTATCCAAGGTGCAGAAAGATATGGGGCTCCAGAAGAAAATCACAGAGAAAGAAAGAGAACCAGATCCAATTCCGGGTATGTATCTTTACTATGTGATTTCATTAATAAAGAACCTTCCAGTTATGAAGAAGAAGTAGATCAGAAAGAATGGAAGGATGCTATGATCGAAGAATATCAATCAATCATGAAGAATGACGTTTGGGATGTTGTCTCAAGACCAGAAGGGAAGTCAGTTGTAAATTCCAAATGGATCTACAAGATCAAGCATGCTGCAGACGGTAGCATTGAAAAGTATAAGGAAAGATTTGTAGCTCGAGGATTCTCTCAGAAAGAGGGAGTAGACTATGAAGAGACCTTTGCACCCATAGCCAGATACACTTCCATCAGATCAGTACTTGCTCTGGCTGCAGTAATGAAATGGAAGATACACCAGATGGATGTCAAGACTGCCTTCTTGAATGGTGTAGTAGAAGAGGAAGTGTATGTAGAATAGCCACTTGGATTTGAGACACATGACAGAGAGTCTCATGTATGCAGATTGAAGAAATCCCTGTATGGTTTGAAACAGGCACCCAGAACCTGGTACGACATAATTGACAGCTTTCTATCCAGTTTGGGCTTTACCAAGAGTAAAGCAGACTCCAACCTTTACTGCAAAGTTGAATGTGGCAACCCAGTGATGATTCTACTATATGTAGATGATCTACTTATGACAGGTTCAGATGGGTTGGTTGCTGATACAAAGAGAAAGCTTGCTGCTGAGTTCGAAATGAAGGACTTGGGGATGATGCATTACTTTCTAGGTATGGAGGTGTGGCAGAGTACAGATGGAATCTTCCTTGGACAAGGGAAGTATGCAGTAGAGATCCTGAAGAGGTTTGGGATGATGGATTGCAAGGATATTGCCACACCTATGGCATCGAACCTGAAGCCATTGAGTGATGCTTCATCAGAGTCGGTTGATGCTACGATGTATCGTCAGATGATTGGGTCATTGATGTACTTGACGAACACGAGAGTAGATATTTGCTTTGCTGTGAACACATTGAGCCAGTACTTGACAGATCCGAGAAATTTTCACTCGACTACTGCAAAGCATATTCTGAGGTACCTAAAGGGTACAGTTGATTATGGGCTCAAGTATGATACGAATCAAAAGATTAACCTGGAATGTTATGTTGATTCAGATTGGGAAGGCAGTGCCATCAACAGGAAGAGTACTTCAGCATGTTGCTTCAGTATGGGATCAGGTGTGATCTCTTGGTTTAGCAGGAAGCAATCTTGTGTGGCACTGAGTACAGCTGAAGCAGAGTATGTTGCAGCCTGTTCAGCTAGTTGTGAGGCATTATGGCTGAGGAAGCTATTGTTCGATTTGTTTGATCTCTAGTTAGATGCTACTTGTATATACTATGACAACCAGAGCTGTGTAAAGTTGTCTGAGAATCCATTATTCCATGAAAAGTCGAAGCATATTGAGATCAAGTATCACTATATCAGGGATATGGTGCAGAGAGGAGCAGTGAAGCTCCAGTATGTTGCGACGGATGAACAGATAGCTGATGTGTTGACTAAGCCATTGGATAAGGTGAAGTTTGAGTACTTCAGGGAGAAGCTTGGTGTCCTCCAGATCGAGGTTCATCCCAAGAGGAAGTGATGTGTCCGTGCTGTGCCATTCTGACATGGTAAGAGGATTGGTTCCTTCCATGATCAGATTTAAGTGCAGTGCCATTCCGACATGGTGAGAGGATTGGTTCCTTCCATGGTCAGATGTAAGGGCTGTGACATGGTGAGAGGATTGGTTCCTTCCATTGTCAGGTATATGTGGATGCC
>LPNX010964460.1:68391-152157 GCA_001517045.1 Pseudotsuga menziesii | reverse complement strand
TGGTTTTCGATCAAGGCTTTGAATTCTTTGAACTTACTGAATACTTCGTCTTTGTTCTTCATGAAGTAAACCCATGTCTTCCTAGAAAAGTCATCAATAAAAGTAACATAATATGCATACCCACTTAGAGAGTTTGATGACATAGGACCGCATACATCGGAGTGGATGATTTCCAAGACTCCTTTTGCTTTGCTTTCACTGCTTGGAAATGTATTCTTTGTATTCTTTCCTTTCGCACATCCTTTGCAGACCCCATCATGTTTTGCTTGAATTTCTGGAAGACCTTCGACATCTTTGCTTGCAATAGGTAGTGCTCTGTCATGCACATGTGCAAGCCTTCTATGCCAAAGTTCACTTGGCTCTACTGTTTCATGGACCAAGGCTTGTTCTGGATGGCCCTTTAATTTGTATAATCCTCCTTCTTGTTCTCCAATTACTACCGCATCATTGATAGTCTTTCATTTTGGCCACATGATGACTTGACCATCTATGAATGCAACCCGCATTCCTTTTACATCTAATGCTGATATGGAAAGAAGGTTCTTCTTGAGTCCTGGAACAAACAATACTTCTTTCCTTGTTAGAGATTTTCCAGACTCTAACTTATATGAAGATTCCCCACTACCTTTTATTGGTTATTGGTAGTCATCTCCTAGCTTTACCTTGTGAGGTGATTCATGTTCTGACAGTCTAACAAAAGATTCCTTGAATCCAGTCATATGTTTGGAAGCCCCACTGTCTATAAGCCAATCATCACTACCATGAGTAATGTTACCTGTGAGAGCTGATATCAGAACATATTCATCCTCGCTTGAAGAATCTTCACTTTCATATCTGGATCTCTTCCTCGATGGTTCATCATCCTCTGCAGCATGAGCATGATGTCTTCTTTTGTTGCTCTTCTTTACTATCTTCTGTTTGTTAGGACAATTCCTTGCATAGTGTCCTGCTTCTTCACAAGTATAGCATATGATCCTAGATACATCTGTTCTAGTATTTTTGTGAAAGTGCTTACCTCTAGAACCATGAGATCTTCTCTTGCTTGACTTGGAGTGTATCGTAAGAGCTTGGTCTTCACTTCCCATCTTCTCTTCTCGAGATGCTATCCGAGCTTATTCTTGAGAGCACTCTTCCCATAGTCTTCTGAACTTGACTAACTTCTTCCTAGCACAGATTCCTTGGATGAAAGAATCCCATGACCCAGGAAGGCCATTTAATGTAGTCATTACAATCTCTGCATTTTCCACTTCTTCATCAACTGCTTCTAGTTTCTCTTTGATATGAGAAACTCTTGTGAAGTAATACTGGATTGTTTCTGCATTCTGAATCTTCACATTCTTCAGTTGGTTTCTCAGGATCATCTTCCGATTGATGTTCTTCCCTTCAAACAATTTGGTTAGGGCATCAAACATAGCTTTAGGTGTCTTGAGAGAGGACACCTGTGGGATAAGGTGATCCTTAATAGAATCAGCAATGATCCTCTTTTCCATAACCATCTTCTTCTTATGTAAGGCCTTTTCCTCATCTCCCTCTGGAACTGGAACCTCCTCATGAATGTAGGAGTCTAATTCATTTTCTTCCAGGACCAAGGAGATTCTATACTTCCAGGCTCGGAAGTTTTCAGCTCCCTCAATATTTTCATCAAGCTTGGTATGAAGAGACATCTTAAATAAGAACCTCAAAATGGAAATACAAAATATTTTAAATCTTACCAGGTTCAAGATGTTGGATCTGAAACTTGAGCTGAAATCTTGCAGAGCTGGTTCAGGAGCAAATTAAGGTTTTGCTTTTCTGGAGTTCTGTCCACCCAAATGCCTTGAAATTTGTCCCTAACTTTGATTTTGGGGAGGAGATCAATCCAGGCTTGGGCTCACTGAAAAATTCCTCTTCTGTGAAAATCCCTAATTTTCGACAGCAGTGACAGGTCCAAAACTGAAAAACCTTAGAATTGGATTCTGCTTCGACAGAAATATGTGCCCTAAGGAGGAGAGTTGTTCCACCTTAATTTTTCTGAAAATCTGTGGAGGAATATCCACAAAATAGGAATCCCTAGTTCCCGTAGCTGCACAGTGTCTTCTTCTCAGGTTAGCTCTGATACCATGTTAGTTTTTCAATATTAAGCTAGCATTATGTTAGGATATTTACTGAGAGAATAACAAGTACACCAATCAAACACAAGAGACAATGAACACAGTGTTTTTGATTGGGGAAACCATAAATGGAGAAAACCCCGCAACTTCCTCAGAGATAGAATCAACACAAGATGTAAAACCCCAAAATAGTAAGATGCACTCCCGACAGCAGTAATCTTCTTCTTGTCTAGCCCCAGTGTCTTTCCTTCCTCAACTATGCGCTACACTTGAGTGTGTGAGTGTTGTGTACTAAATAGAGATTCCAGATCTCTTTTTATACTAATCCCAGCATGACTAAAACCCTACTAGGTCCGACCTCTACTTGGAGAGTCTAATAACCCTAGTGCCCCGGAACTGCAGGGACTTTAACTCTTACACAATCGGAGAGTTACCCACTATGACTTGACATGACTTGTTTACATTATTGATCCTCCTGATTGAAACATTGGGGCATGACAACATGACTCAAATACATAATAGATACATCCCAAAATAAAAATCGGGTTACAATACATAAGATACATAGATGAATACATTTCGAAGTTACAAATACATCAACAGAGTGCATATTATGTGACATGATTAGGACCGATATAAGACTTATGTAGGACTGATATATACTTATATAGGACTGATATAAATTTGAAAATTTCCTTCATTAGACATGATATATAGAGCTTCATGCTTGTTTCATGAGCTGTGAATACAAGACTACATGATTGGTCATAATATATCAGATAGAGGGCTTCATGCTTACTTCATGAAATATGAATATGGGGCTGCATATTTCCTTCATAAAATATGAATTTTTGAACTGATATAGGGTTTCAAAACATCACATAAGATATGAATGAGGTTATTTCATAACATTGATTTAGTCTATGTACATAACTGTGTGAACAATTTCTAGTATGTTGAAAGTTTTCATGTGATTAAATTTATTGGTTATGTAATTTTATTAAGAATTTGAATATTTTTTATTGTAGGGAAAAAACATATTCCCTGATATACAAGAAGAGAATGACATGAATTAATTCTGATGGATGATCCCGAAAAAGAGTAGGCCGAGAGGATCCTATGTTTCTTAGGAAGAAGACATAATAGAATCCTTAATTCTATTCAGAGAAATGTAAAGACTCCTGAATGTAATGTATTTATCTTAATTATATTCATATATGTAGTATATATAGAGGAGTATGAGTCTTAGTATTGGAGGACTCAAATTTATGATTCTCACATCCTAGATGTTGAGAGGGAGAAGCTAGATTTGCTAGATCCTAAAAAAAATAGTGGAACTGGTTAAATTAACCTCTTGCTATGTAGAACCATGCATGGTGCTCATATTCATTTATATCCTAGCCAGTTATATCCAAGACATGGTACGTAAAGGAGTCATGTAACTCCTGTACATATCCACGGATGAGCATAATTTCCAACATGTTTACTAAGCCTCTATCCAGAAAAATCTTGGTATATTATAAAAAGACTCCTCTAGTTGAAAAGGGATTATTGATGTATCTTCATAGGAAAGAACAGTTAAAAGTCCCCAAACTACTTAGTCATGATGTGATATCTTACTCAAGCAACCAAGGGTTGTGATATCTTGTGGAGAAAATCCACTTGAGTAGAGACATGCTCAAAGTCTCAGAAACTATTGGATACTCAAGAAGAGTTATAGTCTGAACTGTTAGAGAACAATTAAAACCTCTTGGATAGGGTAGATAGCTATATAGTTTGTTATGTGGGGTATTGTCATATTAATTCACTATGAAATAGATCATGCCTTGAAGAACATAACAGAGAATGGAAAGCTCACTAAGAAATTATTTATATGGTAGAAGCTTCTTGAAGTCAACAATTGTTGAAAGAAAAGAAAAGATTTAATTTTTGAGTGATAATTACACATTTAATGTGTTATTCATGATGGATACAGTCCATAGTTGACAGATCCTGCATTCTGGATTGGATCCAGATGATGCTACTTTCAAATAAGTAGTTGGTTCATCTCTTAAAGTACCTAGAAGACCTATTAGATAGCTTGGGATTAGCTATATGTATTGTGGTTAATACTACATAAGCTAAATGTATTTTGAAGATAATACTACTTGATGATGAGTAATGAAGCTTGGGATGCTACCTACCAGGGTGAAAGACTTGAAGCCTATAGTTATTAGGTGTTAATAGTCAAGCTTTCTGAAAAACCCTATATGTTATGATCGAACAAATTGAGGTGAAGTTTTACTTCATCGAAGTCATGGTCATGTAAAAATAAAGTTTCAGTACATAACTACTGATGATAATATAGTGAATTTGTGAACATGTCATTGTAATTAACGAAGCTGAGATACTTCTAAGATAAGCTTGATATGGTAGTAAATTTCTGGTAAAGCAGATAATGTCTCCCTCACTGAGAGGGAGTGTTAACTGTACAAAATCATGAGTCATTCTCCAAGACTTATGTGGTATCAAGTCAGGACATTGTGTTGTATCAAGTCCTATCTATCATGCATTGATTTGGATGCATGTATTGTGATTTTGTGTTGTATCAAGATTGGAATATTGTGTTGTATCAAGATTGGAGTCTTGTGTTGTATCAACACTGGTCTTGTGTTGTATTGTGATTATGGACTTGTGCTATATCAAGTCTAGACTTGTGTTGTATCAAGTCATGTGGTTATACTATGTTATATATTTCTAGTCATGGTCAGTTAGTGCTATATGTCTCCTTTAGGTTTTAGCTACCCCTAGAGTGAATTACTTTAGTATATGACTATATGGCCCCAAGAAATATACATGATCATGTTTATGTATGGAATAATTCTTCTGAGTATGATATGATAAGATGGATAAATAATACACATATGGGCCATGCATTAATTATTTATTGATATTGAGATAAAGCATAGAGAAAGATAATTTGAATTTCCAATGAAAATGTCTTAGTGAACTCAAGTTATAAAGCTTTAGTAAAATATGCATGCGTTAATCAATGCCTCAATCAAAGCATCGGTTCAAATATTAATGAATGTAAGTAGTTAAAAAAAGAAGAGATTAATGTTCATCAATCAACATGCATCAATTAACTAAAGAGCTACAAGCAAAAGTTAATAATATAAATTGTGCATGGATGGCACTAAGAGTGAAGCACTTATGACACTTAGTTATCCTGTTAACTAAGTGATCAATAGCTAGTTAAAGATTGAGTTCATGTCAGTTATCATTTAGTTCAAGTAAGTTAACATTTAGTTCAATTTAGTTAACATTCAGTTCGAGTAAGTTATCATTCTGTTCAAGTAAGTTAACATTGAGTTCAAGTCAGTTAATATTGATTTCAAGTAAGTTAACATTTAGTTCAAGTCAGTTAAAAATTATTTCAATTCAGTTAACATTCAATTCTAGTTCACTTCTAGATGAAGATAGTGAACATTTAGTTAAATTTAATTGAGGAAAGGAAGGGTGCTATTGTTTGCATGGAGGGAGTTTTAGTCATCTCCTCCTTTGTAATGCATTATGTGGTTCTCTCAGTATGTTTACTGATCCTCGTATGTGCTCCCTTATGCATGCCATGGTTTTTGGCTTGTTATTAATATGCTAGGAATATAGCAAGTTCAATACAATTGCATACAATTGTTTTTGTAGGGTTACATTGGATCTCTCTTCTCTACTGCTGTGGCGATATACCTTATCAGGAAATTTGCTTATGTGTTGTAAACCATTCTTTGCAAATATATCTATCATACTCAAAGAATTGTTCATTTTTTCATCCTCCATGTTTGGAGGGTTTTCCCAAGGTATATCTTGACTCTCATGGTTGATTTATGGTGTTGATTTATATGCCTGATTTATGTGGCTGATATATTTGTGAGATTTACATGTGGATAGTATATTTGTGAGATTAACATGTGGCATATATATTCAT
This sequence comes from Pseudotsuga menziesii, assembly GCA_001517045.1. NCBI lineage: Eukaryota > Viridiplantae > Streptophyta > Pinopsida > Pinales > Pinaceae > Pseudotsuga > Pseudotsuga menziesii. The sequence continues at coordinate 146,106 of LPNX010964460.1, read as the reverse complement.
ATGTGGTTTATTTATGAGATACAAATGTGTTGAAATTGATTGATAACAGTTTTAAAGTTCAAGATTCTTCGATTTTGCTCAAACATCAACACGAGGAACTGTTGCTGCTAATGGATACAATCACCAAATGATTAAATAGTTAGACATGCATGAATTAATAATACAGTTACATGATTAGACAATGTACACGTGTTGAAATATTTACCTCCATATGAATTGTTTCTATTGCATATGTGACACTAACTACAACATCGATGATCCTTGTTAAGTTAGGCATAGATGGATCTCCTGTGTGTGTGCTATAGAGGGAATCCACACCCTTTCTAGGAGTGTTGCCTCTCATATACACACAACCCTTCAACACATTTGGACTGTGAGGAGAGGTAATTATGGAATGTTATCTAAATATAGTAGGTCGTGGCTACAATCACCAAGTGTTGATGTATAATTAGAAATCCATTAATCAATTAAATAACACATATTAACAAATCGACTAAGTTGAAATAATTATTGATACATGGTATTCTACAAACAAATATACAACACATTCTATCACACTCTCATGCCCTGTGGACTATGTAGGGATTATATCCCCACCAAGGGGGAGATCACTAGAAGAAACGAATAAGCCCTCTTCAAGATATACAACCTGGAATTTAGAAAACTGTAAATAACATGTTGTGTTTCATTAATTAACTTACATATGATAACAAACTAACATGTATTAAAAAATGACATGTTGAAATAGTTACCTTAGTGTGAGTTGTTGTCGTCAAAGATATGAAAACATATTTTAGATCATAGTGTTCTAGTGCATGAGCCTCTGTACTAGCCTGGGAATCCCTAATGAGAAAGTATTTTCCCATGTCACTAGAAGAAATGATTAATCCATGTGGGGGATCTACAACTTGCAATTTAAAAAATTATAAATATTAGGCCGTGTAGAATTAATTAACTAACATGTGATAACAAACTAACATGTATTAAAAAATGACATGTTGAAATAGTTACCTTAGTGTGAGATGTTACCATCGAGTATATGACAACATCTTGTACATCACAGGGTTCTAGTGCATGAGCCTATGCGCTAGCCTATTCATCCCCAGTGGGAAAGTCTTACCCCACGTCACTAAAAGAAATGATTAAGCCTTGTGGGGGATATACAACCTACGATTTAGAAAATTGTAAATACGAGTATGTGTAGCATTAATTAACTAACATGTGATAACAAACTAACATGTATCAAGACATGATATTTTGAATAGTTACCTCAGTGTGTGTTGTTGCCACCAAATGTATGCCAATATCTCATACATCACAAGGTTCTAGTGCATGAGCCTCTGTACTAGCCTGGGAATCCTCAGTGGGAAAGTATTTCCCCACATCACTAGAATAAATGATTAAGCCCTATGGGGGATATACAACCTGCAATTTATAAAATTGTAAATATTAGGTTCTGTAGCATTAATTAACTAACATGTGATAACATACTAACATGTACTAAAAAATGACACGTTGAAATAGTTACCTTAGTGTGTGTTGTTTCCTCCGAATGTGTGAAAACATCTTGTACATCACATGGTTCTGGTGCATGAGTATCTAGATTATCCTGGGCATCGCCAATGGGAATGTCTTACCCCATGCCATTTGATTGTAGCAACTATAAGTTTTGAAAACATTAAAAATATAAACAATATATATGTGTATAATAAGGAAAAAAATTCAAACAAACCTATTGCTAACCTTTTACTTACTTGTGTAAAATAACCAGTAAAGCTATCATCTGTCTAGATGAGACCAAAGCTGGGATGACCACACGATGTGCATGGGTGGGGCTCTCGACTGGGCTCATGATATGTGGGTCTAGTCCCACTACTATATGCTCCTTAGGCACTGGAAGGTGGTGTCTCTCCCCACTGGGATGTCGCGGCCCTATCCCACCAATAGATGGTGGCTCTAATGGGCCTACTTGGTACATATGCTTAAGATAAGTGTTATGTCGAACAACCACTTTTTCCAAATTTACAAGTGACTCATGTGTCTGTGGGACCAATTGATGTGTAGGAGACACATCTGGCCTAGGTAGTCACATATGAGGTGCAGGTACTGGGTGATCAGTATATATGTGCCTTGCATTGGGATGTTGTCGAGGAATCCCCATCCCAACACCTAGATACTCCAATATATCAAAATAACTGATGTGCTTCCCCAAAACAAATTATGCATACATCTTTCTAAGAAAATATAATGGCATTTCTTGGTTGTTATGCGGTGGTACATCAAAGACCATGTACCATCTATCCATCCAATTATCTATGAATGGTTGATATGTACACCACACAATAGAAATATGCTTTTTTCGTAAGTCTGACATTGCATTGTTCTATGGATCTCTAAAATGTGCAAAGATGTGTATTTTTGTTATCTTCAATTTCTTGACTTCATGGTTGCTAATTCCATGTATATTCTTTCCTCTTTTCTCTCTGTATGTGGTGATATGCTCTAGCACACCATATGACCTACTAAAGTTATGTATCATTGCATCCAAACTGGATTCAAGCAAACGATGTCTAACGTCAAGAATAGTAATTGAGGCTTGAATCTCTCTCAGCCTTTATATTTCTCTTTGTATGTCTGATTGTGCATCCATACTCGACATTGCAATAAAAAAATAAAAAATAAATTGTTAGAAACATATAAATGTTATAATGCAATCCTTTGAAAATGAAGAATGTAAAAATATTGTGCAATAACATTTCCATTAGAAACATAAATCTCATCTCAATATACTGTAATAACAAAAATCTTCTTGGAGGTATATGGTATAGATTCATAGGGACTAGTTTTTTGGAGTTTTATAGTATCTAGGTATTTATTGAGTACATATAGGTTAGTGGTTAACTATGTTGAGGTGTTTTTTTTATAAGTTATGGATTAAATTAGGTGGGATTTATATTTTAATACTTTAATGGTTATACAATATATTAAAACATTTATCATCATAAATCATAACCATATGCAAAAGGATCACTGAAAGGAAGACACGCACAACCACATAAAAAGAAACATAGATTTTATCCTGGGAAACCATTGTGGGGGAGAAAACCCAGCAAAAATTCCTCGATCTAGACTTCAAACAAGTGCAGTGTAAGACACCAATAAAAAGACTTGTAGGACACCAAGAATACGAATTTATTGGTTCCTCTCCTTTAGATGGAATGCTCCTTATGTCTCTAGTGCAACTTGCTTGACTTCTGAGTGTGACCAAATGAGGGAGGTTCCTCCCTTATTCATACTGATCAGTGGAGAGGACTATTAACCCAACAAGGCTGACTTCTCCTCCCAATCAGGGCCGACTTTCCTTGTGAGACTCAAAAATACATTTTAATAATACTTTTGTGGGTACTACTAACCCGACTTACAATGGGTGTTTTACCTCAAGAATTTACATGAACAAATACACCAATAACATCCCTAATCATAGGAACACCATCTATGGAAGGGGAAATAATAATAATAATACAAAATAAAATATCTTTCACAATTACATTTCTTTAACACTCCCTCTTAACAAGGAGGGTATTCTATAACACAACACAATTCTACATTTGATTAGTAATCCTATACGTCATAGGAACTTTTCACAAATACATCATCATCATCATCCTTGGAACATCATATTCATAGAGAATCACATATTGATCATCATATGACGCGAAAATCATCACGAGCATCACATCTCGTCACATCATCACAAGCATCTATCACGATCATTTCATCTCGGCACATGATGACCATCGCATATCGACACATCATCATCAGAATCACATCTCGTTGCATCATCACGAGCATCACATCTCATTGCATCATCATTATCATCACATCTTGTCGCATCATCACGAGCATCACATCTCATTTCATCATCATGAGCATCACATCTCATCCATCATTGTGAGCATCGCATCTCTTCACATCATCATGAGCATCACATCTCATCACATCATCATGAGCATCACATCTCATCACATCATCACAAGCATTACATCTCATCGCATCATCATGAGCATAACATCTCGTCACATTAACACAAGCATCACATCTCATCGCATCATCATGAGCATCACATCTCGTCACATCATCACGAGCATCACATATCATCGCATCATCATGAGCATCACATCTCTTTGCATCATCACGAACATCACATATTATCCCATCATCATAAGCATCACATCTCGTCATATCATCATGAGCATCACATCTCATCACATCATCACAGGCATCATATCTCATTGCATCATCAAGAGCATCACATCTTGTCGCATCACTGTGACCATTGCATCACATCCCATCATCATAGGTATCCTCATCTTGAGGATCACATGAAATGATACACATACAAACATAAAACAATATTTAAAATTATGGCAGAATCACCCACAACATCAATAATGATGGAATCTCATCGTCAACAAATGAATGAAGGACCACAACCTTTACAAATGAATGCTAGACCATAACTTCTGCAAATGAATTCTAGCCCACAATGTCCACAAATTAATGTTGGACCACAATATCTACAAATGAATGCCAGACCACAACATCTGCAAATGCATGTAGGACCACAATGTATGCAAATGAATGTAGGACCACAACATCTGCAAATGTATGTCAGACCACAACGTATGCAAATGAATGTAGGACTATAACATACACAAATGAATGCAGGGCCACAACGTCCAGAAATGAATGAAGGAACACAACATCTGCAAATGAATGCCAGACCACAACATCCACAAATGAATGTCGGACCACAACGTCTGCAAATGAATTCCAGAACACAATGTCTGCAAATGAATGCTAGACCACAATGTCCGCAAATGAATGCAGGTCCACAATTTCCACAAAAGAATGCAGAAACACAACATTTTCAAATGAATGGCATACCACAACGTCCACAAATGAATGTCGGACCACAACGTCTACAAATGAATGCCATACTACAATGTTTGCAAATGAATGTTGGACCACAAGTTGTTGGGATCTTCCTATTTGAATATATGACCAACCTTCTTGGGATCTTTCTTCTGGGGATGCCACCAACCATGTTGGGATATATACTTAGTGATATGACTAGTCATACTAGGATCCACCCTCGGTGATGCCACCAACCATGTTGTGATCTACCCACAAAGATACAACTAGGATCTCTATACTGTGACAAGACCACTAGGGCTCATCATTATTTTCTTGTACATTCACAACTTCATCATTCTTCACTTGTACATCTATAACTACATCATTCTTTTCTTGTACATTCACAACTCATCATTCTTCTCTTGTAGGTGACTGCATATGATCCTTCCCGCAAGTCAAATACAATTACATGGTTAGAAACATTTCATAACCTTCAAAACATATTTACAATGAAAAATTCTTATGCATAAGGATATCTTCCATACATTCATGCAATTATTTTAGCCAATAGAACATTCATCCATATCCCGTATACATACGGTAACTTTCTATATTCCTTCCATCTCTACTAAGACATTATTAAGAGTGTGCATGAATCCCAACATGTCAGCAAATAGGTTTCATTCTATATAAGTAGCAATGGAATGTTGTATAGCACCATAAGCCACTTACCCATGACATGGATATTAGTATTATACTGTTCATTAATAAAAAAACTCTATCATGAAAAATACATTTCCTTGAACATAGATGTGCACACAAATAAACAATGTCATTTAAGCAACTAGATATATAGGAAATGATAATTCGAATACTTATATTTGTTTGTTTGGTAGAATCCCTCTTGATCTATACTTCCTTGCAGAAATTACTAGAGTCTTCAACAATGTTCTCTACTTCATCATCTGATTCTGAGGACATGTTCCTATCTTGCTCATGATATAAAAGGTTGAGAAAGTATTCTACATGACCGATTACATAGAATCATTGTGTCCCTACAAATGCATCCCTTCTTATCCAATGTTGAAATGGATAAGAGTATGATATTTTTCTTCATCAGTAGAATTCCTCTGGATCATAGTACATATTCCTCATCACTTGAGGAGTCTTCCCTTGCTTTCTTCTTAGCTACAATATGTTTATCCTCGGTTACACTAATAGAAACACTAGTCCACTTTCTACAACATCATAGAGTTCTCTTTCTATTTGTAGCACTGTCAACCCAATCAAAGTCATCATATCCTTATAGGAAATTCCTTTGGTCTCTCGCATGTCTGAGGCCCTACTCAATTGTACCCTTAAAGTACCACACCACATGATTTTTCGCAACCATGTGAACACATTTTTCCTCCATTATGTACTGAATCAAAGTATTCAACATAATGTAAATATTTTTCCTCGTGTTCATCAAGTACATTAGTGAACCAAACTTCTGCTTCTAGATTGTGACAACAACTATATCTGAAGTAGGATCACATAGCAAATCCAAGTTTTATGCCATCGGTGTAGCTATAGGCCACTTTCTCAAACCTCTTCAAAACATTAACTACATATTTTCCTTGCATAAGGAAAGTATCCTATGGATTTCACCACACCTCTAATATCAAGAATGATGTCAATATTCTGAAACTCTAAGATCTATTATAGTCGCTCCCTATGAGGTGGAGAAAATCCCTCCCTCTGTATCTTATTCTCTCTGCATAGGGACACTCTATATTGGAGTGATAGGTAGACTCCTATGCTTCAATATCCTCTATCTTGAACATTGTTGAAAGCTCATCTTGCACCCATCTATGAGCGTCTCGTCCTCTATAGGCTTCCATCTTCAACCTTGTAGCAAAGGTTGAGATATCCATCACTTTACGTGATCCTCAAGCTCCTCATGTAACTATAAGTTCTATATGATAGGTGACTTCTGAGCTTGTACAAAACCTTTTGCACACATATGAGTCTTCATAAAGAGTCCAGAGTCTTGGAGTTTGCTCGATATGCACTTCTACTTCACTAAAGAAGTGTGTTTGGGCAAAGGAGAAAATGTATCACCATAATCGACTCCCTCTTTCTAAGAGAAACCACGAACCTTTCCTTGTATCACTTGATTATTCCATATGCTTCATGCTTTATCTTATAGATCTACTTGGAAGACACTACAGACTTCCATTTAGGTTTAAGAACCATATCCTAGACATCGTCCTTCACAATCGACTGGTACTCCTTGATCATATCATCCTTCCATTCTTCCTTCTGAAAAAAAATAAGCTATTGGAGGTCCTTATTCTGAAGTATTTTTATTCTTGTGAAAACGTTCTTCCTTATTGTGTTATCTCTCCTTGGTATGAGTTGTTAGGGCTTGATTGTCATCTTCATCCATCTCTTCTTCTTTTGTTATAAATTGAGCTTCTTCTTGTGTGCATTCATCCGATAGGTAAGCTTCCTTCTAGAGAAAATTATTTAATGAAATATTGGGAGACCATTCAAGGTTGGCATGTCCACTTCCACTTCTTTGACATTGTCTCCAATAGCTTCTAGTTCCTTCTTGATCTGGAATAATATTGTGAAGTAATATTGGACAACTCTTGACATCTACATCTTCACAACCTTGAGATGAGTCCTCAATGTCATCTTCATGTTGATACCAATCATCTCCTTGGGATTGTTAAAATATGACACATGTGGTATCAAATGGTCCTTGATGGAATTTGCAATGATCTTCTTAGCTTCTTTAGCTTTTTCCTCATCTCCCTCTGGATCTGCAACTCCACCTTTGAAATAATATTTCAAGTCATGCTCTTCTAGTATCAGGAGCACTCTATATTTCCATTCATGGAAGTTCTTGGATCCTTGAAGCTTGTCCTAAAGCTTGGTATTGTTTGTAAAAAACGAGAATCTTAAATGGAAAGAGAGAGAATGGAACTTACCAATGAGAGTGCTTCGCCTTGATGCTTGCTTCAAGGTTTTTCTAGAAGATTGCTTTTGGTGGACCTAGGGTTTGACAAAGAAACCCTAATTTTTTAAGCTTGGAATTTTGAAATTATGTATGGATAGAAAAATGCGCCTCCTTGAGGAGAGTTTTCTAGTGAGGTCTTTTTCCAAAGGGAAACTCCAAAAAATTGATGCCCTAGTTCCTTCCCGTAGTGTCCCGCAGTGTCCCACAATCAATAATTGAAAATAAACAGAATTAGAAACTCTCTCAATAGAAGTATGTTCCCTCATAGGTCTATTTGGATGGTCCTCCTTGTTCAACTGATCTGTGGAGAGAAGTGCTTGAAACAAGAATCCCTAGTTTCTCCAATTTCTTCTGCAGAATTGCTTGAAATTCATTATGATGTATCTATGAAATTATTGCTCCTAAAGATATAAAACTTTGTTCTGATATATTTTGATATGTATTCTTTCCAAACCCATAGGTTTTATATGGATTGGATTTACCAAGTGGAACTTATTCTAATTTTCCCAAGGTGACCTGTTTATGGACTTGTTTAGTATATCAAACTTGTACGGACTGCCATGTGTCATTGTGTCAACTTTTGGGTCTGAAATGTGCACCAAAAAAACTACAATATGTGACCTACCTCAAACATCTTAAAAAAATCGATTTGGATATTTATATACCGATATATAGAAATTCTCTAAAGGTCATATGTTTAAGACTGAATTCTGGAATAGGCAGGAACCATATTTTCAAGGGGTCATATCTCCTAAAGTACAACAAATATGAGGCTTAAATTATCACAAAAGGTAAATAACAATTTATCCTTCGGCTCGTCAAAGTTTCATATACTGATATTTCTCTAAACTCGAGTTATAGCAAAAATTCCAAGACAACCATATTTTTCCCTCTAGGGTTTTAAAGCATGAAACCCTAATCTTCAGTAGCTGCAGTTGTAGCAGTATTTAGGTTGTAGAAAGACTTATTTCATGGTGGATCTGATACCATGTTAAATTTTTAATGGTTATATAATATATTAAAATGTTTATCATCATAACATCATAACCATATGCAAAAGGATCACTGAAAGAAAGACAAGCACAACCACACAAGAGAAAACAAAGATTTATCTTGAGAAACCCTCATGGGGGAGAAAGACCAACAAAAATTCCTTGATATATGCTTCAACCAAGTATAGTGTAAGAACCCAATAATAAGACTTTTAATACACTAAGAATCAAAATTTACTGCTTCCTCTCCTCTATATGGACTGCTACTTCTCTCTCTAGCGCAACTTGCTTGAGTTTTGAGTGTGACCAAATGAGAGAGGCGCTTCCTATATTTATACTGATCAGTGGAGAGGCATAATAACCCAACAGGGCTGAATTATCCTCCCAATCAGGGCCTACTTACCTTGGGAGGCTCAAAAATACATTTTAATAATACTTTTGTTGGTACTACTGACCCGACTTACAATGGACGTTTTACCTCAAGACTATACATGACCAAATACAACAATAGCATCCCTAATGAGAGGAACATCTCAAGAAGGGGAAATAATAATAATAATACAAAAATAGAATATCTTCCGAAGTTACATTTCTTTAGCATTATATGTGTTAAATGTTAGATGTTAAATGGGTTATAAGGATGGTGAGTGACATTTTATAAGAGTTGGGATGGTTGGGATTTAAGGGATATGTTTTAAAGGGTTATAGGGGTTAAAATCTATATGGTGAGGAGAGATGTAGGTTTTAATTTAACATTCATTTAAAATTCATTCATGAGGAGAGGTGTGAGTAATTAAGAGATTGGGAATCTAAAATTTGTTGTGTTCTATACCAATGCACGATTTGGTGAATTAGTAATCATGGGTAGGAAATTTAAGTTATTTATTGAAAACAATAAATGTATCTACCTCTATGTTGAAACCATTTTCCATGTTTATGTGGGCCACTACCCTCCTTATTGTCTTACGAAAAGGTGAAAGAATGAGAAAGAAGATGCAAAATTCTAGAGTTCACCTTCAAATAATGCATTGAAATCACATTAGTAAGGAGCGATGAGAAGATAAAAATAATCCAATGTATCAAATCTCAGTTGATAGTGTCAATTAAAGACTTATATGGTAAATTTAATATAAGACGTAATTATAAAATTCTCTCTTATTCTTTGTGTCTATTAGCATAGATTTTTGTCTTGAATGGGTTGGAAGAGGTTTAAGGGAAGGAGATAGGTTCTGGATCGAATTTTCATTTTAATGTGACCAAGGGTTAACTATTAAGGTGCTAAAAGGAAGGAAAAAATTCCCATATGACAGCGGGTCATGTTAAAAGTGAGAGAAATGGTGGATGAAACACCTTATAGCATCTTTTAAAAGAATCAATGGTTGATATTTGAAAGTGTATGAGTTCGACGACGGACAATGAATCCTCTAGATGAAGATGCATGTTTTAGAACTCTGATGATTTTTGGAGAAATGACCATTGGAGCGTGTTAAAGGTAGGAAATTATCAACGCCACATGTTCAAATGAGAAAAGATCAATGATCGAGGTGCATTTGGAACTTTCAAATCACAAGGGGGTTTAAAAGGGAAAGTGGTAGCATAATTTTTATCGCTTTCCATGTGGTGAGATGAGGATCATTCCGCTAGATTAAAAGCAATTATGGAAAACCGCCTCTCGCGATCCCGAAACCAGTTTAGGGAATATTATAAAAAGAAAAGTTATTTCGAAAGGGGATATTTGTCATTTTGTGGCCAGAGATAAAATGTTCTTGCACATTTGGAATACAAATCAAACGTATTATTTCCAGCCATAATGTTTCCAGGTAGGCCACGTATCTCAACCCACTAGTTGTTTTAAAAAATGGAAGGAGAAGGTGAAATGGAATCTCAGGCTAAGGAGTTTAATAAAATGAGAGATTTTTTTCAGGAAAGGGATGGTTATGTTTTTGACACTATATTATATTTTTTCTGGTTCATGATCTAAAGAATAAGTTAAAAACCTTAGATGCATAGGGAATAGATATACATGGCGTCTATAAGTCCCATTTCCACTATGTGTGTCTAGATCAAGCCCTGAATTTCCCATACTTTGTTGCATGGTGTGCTTCTAATTATTCTTAATCAGAGTGAGTTATCATGGACTCTAGCCAGTAAAAAATACTTTGCCCCATAAATTATTTAGTTATTAGATATTCACTAAATGTTCCACAATAATTTTCCCAAAACCTTGAATATTTAATGGAATAAAATGTAATTGAATTGTACAGCATGCTACTGCATAAGTAAAATAAGCCTTCACGTTAAAAATCCTTAAACCTGATGTCTCAGTAAAAAATGTACCTTTCCCTCTGGATATTGACCTGTTTAATGAATAATCCCATTACGTTATTTCTCTATTATGTTGGTTTTTAGGGTTGGAGAGGTTAAAACAATCTCCTCAATATTAGTATTCTAGAATAGACAATTATATTCAGAAACTGGGTTTCTTGAAGAGTGATGTAGATTCAAACTTGTACTTAAAAATAGTGGCCCGAACCAACCTCTGGTACTAGTCCTATATGTGGATTATATTTTCCTCACTCGAGAGGAAAGACTAATTGCAGAGTATCATGGGGAGCTTACCTCAGAGTTTGATATGAAATACTTAGGTCTTATGCACTACTTCCTAGGCCTTGAGTTCTGGAAGAGGAATGATAAGATATTTCTATCTCAAGGGAAGTACACTATGGAAATATTGCACATATTTGGCATGATGGATTGTAAATCCATAAACACTCCAATGGATTCCAATTTGAGGAAACTCCATGAGACTGAGAATTGATTAGATCAAGTGGACCCCACATTATACAGATAGTTGATTTTCTCATTGGCGTACGCAATACACTCAAGGCCATACATTTTCTAAGCATTGAGCGTTTTGAGTCAATTCATGACTGATCCTAGACACAAACACTAGGTTGCAAGTAAGAATATTTTGAGATACCTCTACAGGACAGTTACTTATGGACTTAGGTATGCCTCCAATGAAGGATTATTATTTCTTGTATATACTGAATCTGATAGGTGGGGAAACATTGTTGATCAAAAGATCAATTCCGGGTATTGTTTCATCTTGGGTTCTGCTATGATTTCATGTTCTAATAGAAAGGAAGTTCAGATTCCCAGAGCACTGTAGAAGCTAAGTACATTGCTTCTAGTACTGCTTGCAAAGAAGTAGTGTGACTGATAAAGCTGATTGGAGGATTGTTTAGTGTAGAGTTAGATCCTACAGTGATCAGGTGTGACAACCAGAGTTGCATAAAGATTTATGAAATCTTGTTTCATGACAAGTTGAAACACATAGAAATGAAGTATCACTTCATTCTAGACATGGTCCTAAGAGGTTTTGTAAAAATTAAATACATACCTACTGATCAACATATTGTAGATGTGTTGACAAAGCCACTATTAGTGACAAAGTTCATACACTTTTGAGATAAGCTTGGTATGGTATAGAATGTCTCCCTCGTTGAGAGGGACTGTTGAGATTAAAACATCAAGAGTCATTCTCTAGTCTTGTGAGTAATATCAAGACAATAGACTTGTGAGTAATATCAAGTCCTACAGATATCCTCATATGATTGAGGTGGTGATGTTGTAAAGCTTTTGAGTAATATCTAGTTGAGCCTTGACAGTAATATCAATACAACAGACTTATGAGTAATATCAAGTTAGTAAACTTGTGTGTAATATAAAGTGAGTCTTGTGAGTAATATCAAGGAAGTAGACTTGTGAGTAATATCAATTCCTACAAATATCCTCATGTTGTGAGGTGGTGTACTTTACTGTGTAAAGTGATTATACTATTTGATGTATTACTAGTCATGGTCAATAAATGTTATAAGTCTCCTTTGGAAATTATCTACCCCTACAATGATTTACTTTAGCATATAACTATATGACCCGGGGTAATACATATGATCATAGGTTGGAAACAATTCTTCTAAGTATGATATGATAGATATGATTAATTAATTAAACACTCATGGACCATGCAAAATTAATTGAATGATAAATGAGATGAGCACAGAGATAGAGTAAAGATTCGAAGTGCCTATGTTATACCTCCAGTGAACTCGAATTGCAAATACATCAGTTAAGTATAAGTCATGGAAAACAAGTTTAAGTTAATTAAGGAATCTACTCCTTAATTTACACAAAGTGATTGTTGAATATGACATTGATGGTGAAGCACTAAATACATTCAGCTAAACTCCTAACTAATGGTCAAGCAATTATTTATTCAATTCACATTCAGTTTAGTTCAGTTCAGTTATGTTCAATTCAGTTCAATTACATTTAGCTCCATTCAGTTTAGTTCAATAACTCAGGGATGATTTTAAGAAACCCCCCTTATATTTATATGTATAATTAATGGGTGAATCTCCCTGATATATAGGAAAATTTGAAGGTGATTTTATCAATAATATAATATGTAGGTATAAATGTTTTGGCGAATATTTCATTTTATTATATAATGTTGTAAAATCTTGGCGAATATCTCACTAAATTATAAGATATTGTAAAATATTGGCAAACATTTCATTGCATTATAAAAAATTGTAAACATTAGTGAATCTCTCACTGATTTATAAAATATTGTAAACAATTCGTGAATCTTTTGCGAAGAATATTCGCTATCTCTTTGATTCCTAAGAAATCACAATTCATTGTGATTTCACTTTTCTTTCTAATAGTTTTCTATTCGTATTATTTCAATTCTTTCTTACACTAATTGTCATACAATAACCCAAATCACCCAATGCTAAATTGAATAACCTAATTGTTGAAACTGTTATGTAACTTCTTTCTCACTAAATCATCTTAATTCTAATTTATAATTCAATATTCAAGAAGAATTACTACCAATGCAATCTTCAAGAATAAATCACTCGTGAAAAAATAAAATCACTCTAGCAAGAATGTAAATATAGAACTGTTCATAAAGATAAAGCATATATATTATTTTTGCAAGAAGTTAAATCCAATCACCACTCATGCAATAATGAAAGATATGTTCTATGTTGCTGACACAACATCCAAGCTCCAGAATTCTCAATTCTACTTGACCATGAACTACAACCACCCATTCATCTAGATTCATTTTAGCGGTAATTAATCATAATGAATTGAACTTGTGATATCAATTCAACAAGAAATTAAATATTTTTCAGCAGTTCAAATTATCAAGAAATCACTTGCATACCCTAAGAGAGATCACACATGCCAAGTAATTAATTGTTTCAACAATGCATGATTCACACACTTTAATTAAATAATTGTTTTAGCAATGTATTAATGTTACCGATGACTAATTCATCCATCAACACACTACTCGCATAATCCACATACATGCATTGTATCAACAAATTATCAAACCAAAAGAAATACGAAATTATATAGCTATTCAAACTGGGTGAGATCGCTACCAAGGTGGGTCCTTTCTTCCTAACAAATCCACCTTAAAAAAATTGCTACAGATGGTGGGCCCTTTCCTACTTTTTGAAATATGTATTTAATGCTACATAAAGGTCTTTCCTTAATATTAAGCTAGAGAAATGATTGCTTGTTGCACTTTTGATGGCTTCTCTATGAAAGTTTTTAATATTTATATGATCTACTCTAAGAAAATCCATTCTCAATGTTAGCTGCGATTATTCTTCCTCCTTTTCAAAAATCCACTCCTAGTCCCTTAAAGTTATTTTTTTCTCTATAAGAAAAAGAGTTTGATATTCCTTCTCTCAATTTAGTCTTTTTCTTTTCTTTTTGTTTAACCTTTTCCCCTTTTCAAAATTTGGTCTACAGAGGTCCTCACTATTCAAATATCAAGAAATATTATTTTATGTTTTAAATGTAAATTAACTAAAGGACACAACTTGGAAATATAAAAAAAAGGTTTTGTGAAACTAAAATGTCATATGAAAATTTTCGAGGCATTTCCAAGAAATTTCTGCGGTATTTCCACTTTGTGAAAGCTTCCTTGTATGTTTCAAGGAAATGGAGGGGTTGTGTTTCTAGTAACATAGATTTTCATGACTTTGGGAACCATGAAAAGTTCATATTTCTTAAACATAATGTTTATTTTCTTAAACATAATATGCATAGATGATAATATTTGTCAGTTGTTGCAATTTATTTATGAAAATCCATTAATTCATTTGGAGGATAATCACTGATGTATCCTCATTGAAATAGAATCACATGTGAGAATATTATCTGAGAGAAATGATATAAGAGGTTTTCAAAGGCAGAGGTCTCTTCTCTATTGTGAAAGTCACTAACTCTATAGGAGGTATGGAGGAAAATTAGAACTCTTCTCATTTTCATTGTTAATTAAAATTCTTACTTTATTTTAGCATCCACATGGGAATGAAAATCACCAATGGTGTTGTTAGAGGTGTAAAAAGTACTCAAGAGTGAAATTTTTCCTTACACTTTTGGATGGGTCTTCTTCAATTACTTTAGCTATGGAAGGAAAATGAAGGGGCAATTATTTTCAACCATACCACTTAGTGATCCTAAATGTGATGCAAATATAGCTTGAAATTATTAATTGTGGATTTTTTTGTTTGACCATTACAAATGTCAAATTGCTAACAGGTGCATTATACTTATATCATTCAAAAATATCTAACCCAAAACAACACCTCATACTTTACTAAGCTTTTTTTAGGAGACAACAAAATATTTTGTTCCCTTGGATGATGTTGGCCAATATTCTACCTCTCTTTTTGTATAAAAGTAGGAACTATAAACCTTAGAAAGATAATATTTATTACCTTTTTAATTTGAAATACCAATGGTAGAGTAAGTTCCACCATCCACTTCCATTTTTTCCCCATGGTATCTCCCACAACCATGTCTCCACTAGGCCAATGAATTTTCCTTGGATTACAATTTACTCCTTGTGCGAAGGATTGATTTGAACGGGGGTGCAAAGAAATGGTAACAAGAACATGGTATTCACCCTTTGCACCCTTATCATTAATCCTTATGTGTCCCTCCATTTTGATGTTTTCAACCTGAGAAAAGTCATGACCAAAATACTTTCACCATATATACTTTATAAACCACAATTGAAATTCTTAAAAAAATATTTCCATATATATGACATGAGATGCACCAAAATGCACATATGTATAGTCTAAGACCTGAGTATAGACCTTATCACCATAAAGTATATATATGATCTCAAAGAGCCATCTCCTTATATCAATCTCAATTATAACATGGACTATTATCCTTATGAATTCCTCCTTCAATGAGTTATCAACCCTTATTATCTTTCCAGTTTGTTACCAATTGAATATATACCCTCCGTTGACCATAAATCCATAGATATGTTTGGAAATTTGACCCATATCAATAGGATTGTGACCACCTCATCCTTTGCATCAAAATATAGGTTCTATGGTTGAGTTTTAGGTAACATTGACCCTAAAACCATCACCCTTTGATAATATTGTGGGTGTCTTCCTTTGACTGAAAGATGAAAACAATATAACCACAAGAAAGTACATGGATGATGGGTTTGTAAGCTAGCATAGAGAACCATCTATTATGGACCTATTCCTTAAGGTGATTCCATAGGCACTTATCCACAATGGTCTTACTTTAAAAATCCAAAACCTAATTAACCTCAATATCCTCCCTCACCACCATACTTACCTTTTATTTTCTCCTCCTAAGCATCTTCCTAGTTTTTTTAGGTGACATTGTTTCTATAGCCTTTGACACACCTACACCGCCTCTTCTCAAAGTTTCAAAATCCATCTTTCTACCAAACAAATGCTACCTTCATAACCCCAAGCCTTCATAGTCTCTTCATCATTCTTATCAAAATTATTGTCTATACATTTATGATTATGTAAGATATATGTCTCATCCCCTTTTCTCTACAAAAGTATTGGAAACTTGGAAAACATTGAATATCACATGGAATTTATAGATCGAAATCCCAAGCAATCAGCTCTGACCTTGGGTGAAGGAAAATACCTATTTTCCACCTTGGTATATGTTTTTCCATAACTAAGGTCAATATGATAGGATAACCTTGCCACCTCGGCATGGTGATTAAATTCACATAAATATTTTTGACAATGATCTTCATGTGAGCTTGATAGCTCATTAAATCTATTAAATGAAAATTACCTAAGCCCCATTGGCATTATATGTTTGGAATCAATCAATTGTGATGAAAATTCAAGTTCCAAAAGCCTCTCATGGGACCCTAAACCAAAATGCTAAAAAATAGTTATGCTCTCTATTGAGCCATCAGAATAATCCACTAATTGGGCATTGTGATCTTCATTGGTTAGGGTTTCCATTGTTAAAACCCTATATTTAACCTTCAAACTCTTTCACTATTCCTGAACTCAATTTGAACATAATCAATATCATTTACCTATGCACATACAATTTTCACATTAAATTTATTTATATTGTCCACTACTTAATCTTCATAAGTATTCTTTAATATAATACATGCTTGTTTAGATGATTTTGCGACATAAATCCTTGAAAATATTGGTTCATCAAATGCACTATTTATGAGAGAAAGTGATTCATTATATTTATATATAATTTATTTTAAGGATTGCTTTCCATTATCATCCAATACTTTTTCTTCTTGATTAGAAGGAAAACCATAGCTTCTAGTTACAAGATTCTATAAATCTTTAGTGATAAATATGGGTTGCATTGTTTTACTCCAATAGAAATAATTTGTGCCAATAGGTTTAGAAAACACAATATTGCTCATCTAAATTCTAAAATGAGCAAGAAAGAAATGCATGATGCAAAATCAATACAACTTATCCTACTCCAAATTGGCACAAAAACACCTATCCTCAAAAAACACTTAAACCCACACAAACATGCATAATAAATGCATAATTTTTAATCTCTCAAAACATAATTTTAACCTAAAAATGTGTAACCACTAAACAAACTTTTTTTGTACTAAAATAAGCCTATATTAAACCCTTATGAAAAACTTTATCTTTTTTACCAATTTACAACCTTTACAATACATTTCCAATCTTTTTAATCGCTCAAAATTCAAAATTCTCCAATCTCTCACTTTATATATATATATATAATCACACACAAAATATATATATATTTTTTAAATAATAGCCAATCATATATATTTTCATGATAACCAGTACAAACAAATGAACGACACTTGGATAAATGGAGCTCGGTTGAAACTCCCTTGCATGCAATTTAAGTGACATAAAAATCCATATTATAATTTGAAAATTTGTTCATATATCCCAAACAATAAATTTTCTTAATTGATTAGTAAAAATTTATTATTGCATTGCTATTATATCGTTGCATATAAGACTCAAAATAGTAAGTGTTATCTATGAAACTATGTGCATAAATGGCTTGTCTTAGGGAGTTATTGCTCCTTTTTTAGGGTACAATTGTTTGTTTTGTGAATATATTTATTTAATATTTTTGTGTATATTTATTAAATATATTAAAAATCCAAGTTGAAAATTTTAAGGATGTCATAAACTAATAAAAATGGCAATTATTTACCATAAAATTGTACTAACAGGGTAAAATAGTTTTTGTTTTGTGCATATATACTAAATTTTTAGAAAAAACAAAGTTGAAAAATTTAAGGGAACCATAAACTAATATAAAAACCATTGTCCATCCATTTTTTATGGTAGTTATTTACCGTAAAATTGTACTTCATAACATAATAAAATAATGTAAGGGTTGCATACATTAATAAAAAAAGCCATTGTCCATCCATTTTTCATGGTAGTTCTTTGCAGTAAAATTGTACTGCATAACACAATGAAGTAGTTTTTGTTTTTTTGTATATATATACTACATATATTAAAAAAAAATAACTTGAAAAATTAAAGGAATGCATAAACTAATAAAACACCATTTTCCATCCATTTTTCATGGTAATTGTTTACGGTAAAATTGTACTGCATAATCCCTTGAAGTAGTTTTTGTTTTGTGCATACATATACTAAATATATTTGAAAAAATACTAAGTTGGAAAATTTAAGGGTTGCATATACTAATAAAAATTCCATTATCCATTTAGGTTTTATGGAAGGTACTACATAACATGAAGAAGTAGTTTTTGTTGTGTATATCTACTAAACATATTTTAAATAAATACATAGTTGAAAATTTTAACTTGCATAAACTAATAAAAACTCCATTCAACGTTGAAGTTTTATGGAAGAACACCATTAAGTAGTTTTTGTTTTGGGAATATACACTAAATATATATATTTTTAAATAAGATGCAAAATTTAAGGGTTGCATAAACTAATAAAAAAAGTCATTGTCCATTCATTTTTCATGGCAGTTTTTTTTACCCTAAAATTGTATTGCATAGCATAGCACGGTGAAGTAGCTTTTTTTTTATATTGCATAACATAACACGATGAAGTATTTTTTTTTATATTGCATAGCATAGCATGGCGACGTAGTTTTTATTTTGTGCATATATAGTAAATATATTTAAAGAAAAACAAGGGGCGACAAGGGGGAGGGGTTCAATCAACTTACTCTTGGGGTCTAGGACGTGAAACACACAATGTAGTGGAAGCGTTGGCCCTCTGGCAAGGCCTCCTTCTAGCTAGAAAATAGGGTATCAATGAATTGACAGTGTTCAGAGATTCAAGATTAATATTCCAATCTCTCTCTGGAAACTCGTTACCATCTCATATGCAGATATGACAATTGATCGGAAAAATTCAAAATCTAGCCAACTCTTTCCGTAAAATTGATTTCTTCAATGTCTTAAGGAAAATCAATGGTAAAGTAGATCATGCCGCGAATATAACCACTACACTTGGAAAAGGTGTCATGGTGAAGAATGGCTCTAACACCATTTTCCAAGTCCCATAGGACTAGGAACTATGGTCTAGGGGGCTCACATCATGCCTCCCACGAGGTGCATGGTGCTGAGTTCCTCAACTCGTGGTG
The DNA here is from genome assembly GCA_001517045.1 of Pseudotsuga menziesii. Classification (NCBI taxonomy): domain Eukaryota; kingdom Viridiplantae; phylum Streptophyta; class Pinopsida; order Pinales; family Pinaceae; genus Pseudotsuga; species Pseudotsuga menziesii. Next base: position 126,180 of record LPNX010964460.1, on the reverse strand, counting down.
AATCCTCCACGATGATGCAGGCATGTGGGTTCACACATGCAAAGGAGCCCCAAGTATTAATGGGGTGTATGACTCCGGGTCTCGTCCAAGGAAGTTATCAATCTTTGAAGGTACCATGTCCCATATCCACTACGTGAAGTCTGTAGTGGATCGTCCAAAAAATTTAGGAGAAATGAACGCAAAGGGTGGTAAGGTTATAAATCAGGGATATTACAATGCTCGAAAAATCCATCTTTGGTTCGTATGCACTAACAAGGATTTCATTTTGATTATTGGCATTTAGGTTGTCCTCTCCAAAATGGAAACTTCCTCAGAGTTCACGACATCTTTTGCACCAGTCCAGTTCATCGAATATGATATCAGGAACATTAAAAAGATTATCAAAAGGATGAATCGATACCTGAATAGGATGGATACCGAGGGAGGACACCGTTTGGAAACAATTGACAGGGATATGGTTCAGCTGAGAAAGGAATTTTCTCATTCTATATACCAAACCGAACATGCACTGACATGGATTCTAGCAGACTTGGAATTAAATTTTGAGAAGATGGAGTCGAAGGTGGTGAAGTTGGAAGCTGTTGCGTTCACAGGTTCTTCTTCTCACCATGGCGAGAAAGAAAAGTGATTTAAGTTCTCATAGGAAGTTTGTTTTTGGTTTATCTATATAAGTTTAGCTTTGCATAGTGTGTAAATAGAAGTTTTTTCTTTGCACGGGGGCTTCACTTAGTGAACCTCTCACATAGCACGTGCAATCATGGAATATTAAAGAATACCCTTAATTTTAGTAGATATTGGTCCAAAATCCTTTTGTTGAAACCCCCTCCCAATACCTGAAACCTCCCCACCACCCCTTTTTATTCCCTAATCCTTATAAACTCCCCTAACCTCCCACCCTAAACCCCTCATCCCCCCCAATACCTGCAATATATTGGCCCTATTTTTAAGAAATTTAAAACCCTAAATATGAACTAACGTGCTAGGATATTGGTCAACAAGTGAATCCCCTATGTTTCTTTGTCTCTCTATGTTGAACTATATGGGTAGTAGAGACAACAATCCAAACACTATAAGGGTTGCAGTGTTTTGAACTTGGATTGCTACTTCTGAAGGGAAACTTTTCACTATGTGGTACCGTTTCAGTGGTTACATCATTGTTTTATATAAATATAACCATTTATATCTAAAAAATTATATAAATAAAAAAAACTAAGTTTTAAATGGAACCTTAGAGAAATTAGATGGAACTTGTACTGCATAGCATAACACGACATGCCACCGTGAAGTAGTTTTTATTTTGTACATATATATTCGAAATATATTTAAAAAACTAAGTTTTGAATGACACCATAGAAATACTAAATGGCACTAGCCGAAGATAAATAAGTTCACAAATTAATGGAATCCCATGGATTTTATTTCTTTGGGTTAAAAATTATAATTTTTTAACATGTATATATTATTCAAATTAATAAAAATGATTGGATATTTTTTTAACATTATAATAAAAATGTGTTGTGAATGACCAAAAAAAGGGTAAGAAAAGAATGGGCTTGCTACTCAGGAAATCAAAGAATCAAAGAACGAAAAAAAAATCCAAATCCTAACCTGTTAGACACAACTAAACTGGTTATCAAAATCAAATGTGACTGGATACAAATCCCATAACCTTCTATTCAACTTACCATAATTTATAGAATAGTGGGATGCAAACGCATGAATAATTCATATTTCAATTAAAATATTAGCTTATTAATCCCAACAACACAAAATGAGGTGATAAAATTAAGTGAACAAAAGATCCAAAAGTCAACCAAATTACTCACAACTAGCCATTGAAATTGAAAAACATCTGACCTTTTTGCCACGAGAAGAGGCCATTTTGTCAATAGAATTAACTGCGTGGCAGCGATCACTAAATATGTATGGAACGTAAAAATAAGTAGAATTTTAATATTTCTAGCAATACTTTCTCTTGCATAACTATTAATATGTAACTATAACCCAAAACAATTTAAAACTGGAGAAAAAAAGTGTCATAAACAACAAGTATAGAAAGAAAAAAGATGATACATTTGGGATGATTAATATTATCTTTTGGACAAAAAATCATTTGGTCTATCTAATGAAGACATGTAAAATTTATAAAAATTTATAGAAAATTGGGGGGGTTTTGGCGAGAAGAAAGGTAAAAATAAGTTATAAAAATTTATTGAAAATTGGGGAGGTTTTGGCCTAAAGAAAGGTAAAAATTTGGGTCAAAGGTAAAATTATGGAGGGATAAATAAGTGTTGGAAGTTTCCAATATTAAAAATAGGGGGCGAAGGAAGGATTAAATATGAATTTTACTGGAAATCAAGGGCCAATGGAGGATTTTAGGTAACTTTGGGAGGGCGAAATCATTATTTTTTGCCTCCCTCATTAATAGGGGAGGGATATTTATATTTTAATTATTATTTGTTTCAGAAATATTGGATGAATGTATTAAAATTTAAAGAGATCTTTTCATATTAAAATTTCCCCATTAAATTTTTCTAATTCCCTTAATTTTTCCCATGGGCGAAAATTCACCCCTAAAATTTTTCTTGGTTCAATTCAATCAATTAACACTTAGTTAGATGTAGTTAACACAAGTGAATCAATGGAATATTCAGTGTGGGAGGTAATTATGAGGTGACAAATTGGCACCAAGTCAAGGAATTCAAAATAGGTAATGTGGGAAGTGCGCACGCATTATGCATAGCGTTCACAGTGACCAAAAGGAATGCAACCATTCACTACATTCATTGTATGACTGGATAATCTTACAATTAGAGTGTTATGCACTTGGAAAGGCTATGATAGTATTATGAGTGATCTCTATTCTCTACTTTTGATTATATATCTCTTATTAAGCAATCTACAAGTGTTGTAAAATAATTCTCTACCATTATCTATCATACTAAAAGATTGTTTGCTTGGTTTTTTATCCTCTAGATTATCGCGGGTTTTCCCAGGGTACATCATGTGTCTAATAGTTTGATTAATTTATGTGTTTGAATTGTTGATGAGATCTACATGCATTGAATTTGTTTACCAAAAGTTTTAAAGTTCAACTATCTATGTATTTTCTCAAACATTGACATGGTATCAGAGTAAGGGCGTGCAAGAGCTTAGTATTGTGCAACAATTATAAACCCATGCAGAATCTTGAATCATTGAGAAAATCTTGAAGAAATGGAATCAATATCTGTCTGACTGGAAGATCAACTTAAAGGAAAATCAAACTTCAACACATGGAAGATGAGAGTAATCAACATTATCGAAGAGCGTGATCTTGATTCTTTTGTGACCTCAATGATCAAAGAGCCTACTACAAATGTAGGAAGAAAAAAATACAAGAGGAATTAATAAAATGAAAAGAGTATCATATATGAATTTGAGAAGGGAAACCTCATGTTGGTGATCACACCATTGAATATGAAAAAGGAGTGCTTTGACACACTCATGAATCTTTATGAGAATAAGGCCCCTACTTCAAAGATGGATTTGAAGAAAAAGTTGCGTAACAAGAATATGGAAAGAGATGATACTGTAGCCTCATTCTTCACAAATATTTCACAAGTGAAGGATCAACTTGCAAGCATCAGTGTTGATATGGATGAGGATGATCTTCTTCAAACCGCCATCAATGGGATCCCCACCTCATGGGAGATATTTATTGCTATAGTAAATGGAAGAGAAGAGAAACCCAACATTGAAAGAATCTAGCATGATTGAATTCAAGAAGAAGGGTGCATCCAGAACAATGTGGTGCACACTAAAGAAGAGAATATAGCTCTCACAAATAAAACCAAGAAAGGGAGGAATCCATTTGCTCCCAAGAAATTATTTAATGAAAAGAAGGAAGAGTTTACAAAGAAACTTGAAAATAAAATTTTAAATGATTCTAATATGGAAAGAAAGGTCACTTTGCAATAGAGTGCAATAAAAAGAAGAAGGATGAAGAAAATGTTCATGCCTCCATTGCCGTAGAAGAAACTCCACAAAAGAATGCACCCGAGGAGAAAGGGACAAGGGGGGAGTATTAACTTGTCTCTGCTTTGTTCGAATATCTCATAAGGGGAGAATATATATATATAGATGATTGACAATGGTTCTTTGAAGCACATGTCAGGATACAAGGGTGCGATCTCCAAACTAAAAGAAAAACAATTTGCATGCATAGTATAATTGGGAGACAATTCCACATACTCAATCCAAGGAGTTGGATCCACATCCTTCTAGGTAAAATCAGGAGACACACTACATGTGGAGGAAATTATTTATGTCCTTGGATTGAAGAAGAACCTATTTTTTCTATTTTTGTCCTTGAAGATAAAGGCTTATGAGTCATCTTTATGGAGAATCAAGCATACTTGTGGCTAAAGAACTAGAACATTGATACTGTTGTTGGAGTTTGAGAAGGAGGAATTTACAAGTTCCCAGGAAAGTATAATGCAGCCATGACACATCATACCATTATACCATGCGATATTTTACATAGGAGGCTTAGAAACCTCCACTTCATAACACTCCCTGGCTTGCAACGAATGGTGAAAGTTATGCATAGTTTTGATTCTGTACATGACACTGTTTGTAGACGTTGTGCTTTAGGAAAGAATGTTAAAATGAATACTTTTCCTATAATCCATAATAGATCTAAAGGCATCCTACATTTCTTGCACTCAGATGTGTGTGGACCTATGTCTTCCCCACCCCTTAGTGGGAATCTCCACTATGTTTTATTCAATGATGATTTCTCCCATAAGGATTGTATTTACTTCATGAAACCCAAAAGTGAAACCTTAAGTAAATTACAAGAGTATAAAGCCTTAGTTGAGAATCAAACAAGTAGGCATATCCATTCCCTAAGGTATGATAATGGTGGAGAATTCAAATCAAGTTCCTTTAATGAGTTTTGTAGCGATGCAGAGATATGTAGACAGTTAATAGTTCCTTATAACCCTCAACAGAATGGGGTTGCAGAGAAAAAGAACATAATTGTTTATGAGGCCTCCAAATCCATGTTACATGATTAGGATCTATTTTCTTATTTGTGGGAAGAAGTTACTAGTACAACAATGTACATACAGAACATAAGTTCACATACAGTTCTCGATGAGAAAACACCTGAAGAGGTGTTAACTGGTGAGAAACCAGACATTTAATATCTTCGTATTTTTGGATGTCATATGTATATTCACATTCCAAAAGAAAAGATAACCAAGATGGAGACTTCTTGAAATAAGGGAACTTTTGTTGGCTACAGTGAGACCTCCAATGAATTCATAATTTATGTACCTGGTTAGAGACATGTTGAGGTTAATCAGGATGTGACTTTCCATGAGGAGGCAACATCAAGTGGTAAAAAGAGCTTAAATGTGATTGAGAGACAAAGGAGGTTGAGGATCCTATATTAGAGGTTCATGATGATGATTCTTCCCCTTCTGATGTTCAGAGGGAGAATCTAGTAGAGCATGCCGAGCTACCTATCATTGATGAACCAATTGAATAGGTTGATGAACCTCCTACAAAAAGGAGGTCATCATGGTGCAGAGATGTATTGAAATTTGCCGAGAAGCATTGAGAACTAGTAGGCACTTCCAGAGAGCGCAATCATCTTGGTAGGTATTTAGTATATGTTGCATTGATGAGTAGATAGCATTAGTGACTCAGATACTTCATCATATTAAGAGGATACATAACAACAAGTGTGGAAATATGTTATGATAGAGGAATATCATTCTATTCTAAAGAATGATGTTTGGGATATTGTTCCTAAACCTGAGAGGAAGTCAGTTGTAACTTCCAAATTGATTTACAAGATAAAGCATGTTGCAGATGGCAGTGTGGGAAAGTGTGGACAAGTACAAATCCAGGTTTGTTTCATGTGGATTTTCTTAGAAAGAGGGCATTGATTATGACAATATGTTTTCTCCAGTTGCAAGGTATACTACAATTATATCTATTATTTCACTTACAACAGTATTGGGATAGAAGCTTCACCATATGGATTTAAAGACTACCTTCCTCAATGGTGAGGTTGAGGAAGAGGTTTACATTGAGAATCATGAGGGTTTTTTCATATATGGTAAGGAGTTTCATGTGTGAAAGTTGAAGAAAGCCATGTATGGTTTAAAACAATCTCCCCAATCTTGGTATGCCAGAATAGTCAGTTATCTTCAGAAATTGGGTTTGTTGAAGAGTGATGCAGATTCAAACTTGTAGTTCAAAGTAGTGGAGAACCAACCTCTGGTACTAGTCCTATATGTGTATGATATTTTCCTCACTGGAGAGGAAATACTAATTGCAGAGTGCCAGAGGGAGATTACCTCATAGTTTGAGATGAAATACTTAGGTATTATGGACTACTTCCTAGGACTTCAGTTTTGGCAGAGGAATGATGAGATATTCCTATCTCAAGGGAAGTACAATGTGTACATCTTGCGCAGATTTGACATGTGTTAGGAACCTGCGTTAACCCTTATCTTTATTTTGTTAGTATGTTTTTTTTGGATGCATATGCTTTGTAAGTTGTCCCGAAGTATCTTGTATTATCCCACATTCATGGGGAGTAATAGTTGTTTACATTAGACTTAGTATATAAGTACTTGTTGAGGCCAATGAAAGCATCCATGAGTTATTTTTTTAATTGAGATTGGTCAAAGGAGGTTGCCCCTCGAAGTGTCCTGAAATCAATAAAATATCTTATGTGCTCTGTTATTTTTGTTATATCATGCATTTTCATTGTTTATTGCAGGAGGTTCCTCACATCTGGTATTAGAGCAGTTTCATGGGATCGCTGGGTAGAATTTATGCCAAATTTGTTTTCTTTTGCAGTGCTTTTAGACGTTCTGATTATTGCAGCTGTGCTTCTTCTTTTCATCTATATTGTTCACTGCAGGTTCGTATCAGGGAATAAACCCTATCTGCTTAAATGTGGGAAGTACTTAGCCATATCCCTAAAAATAATTGTGAGGAGTACCACAAGAACCCTGAAGTAGCTGGACATTGAGAGGACCTACCAAGAGAAAAGGGAAACGACCCCTACCTAATTGACTAGTTCCCATCCGTGAGCTAAACCAAGAGCTGTCATTTGTGGCAAAGCGATTAACAATTTTACCTGATTCGTGAAGCGAGGGGTACTTCCCCAATTCGCAAGTCATTAGAAAACATTGGAGGCCATGCGAATGAACTAAAACTTTAGGAAGTTGAACATACCCGAGGTCCATATCTATTTCCAGTTGATAAAGTGCATATTGGAATTTCCCAGAGCCTCCACAGATAAGTTCTGTCGAACCGTAAAATAAAAACTGGAAAAACATGTTTGCTGGCCATATATTCTTTTGTTTAGCTCCATTTCCATTGAAAATTCACTAGAATTCTCATAATTCCATTCTTCATATTTCCTTCGTTGAGGGCTCTATCCCAAATTCCACTTCCTAAAGCCCAAAATCCCACATTTGTCTATTTTTAAGGTTTGCCCGAACATTTTCCTTTCTCACCCAATTGCCTTCAAAATTTTCCACAATGTATGTTTCCCATTTATGCTTCCTTGTCCATATATGAAAATTTTTCTCATTCTTTCATCCTGCTTTAGAAATTCTCATTTTCTGCTTCCCTGTCTCTTAGAAAGTGTCCAAAACCTAGTCAAACCCAAATTACCTACCAAAGTTTTTCCCAACTCCAAATTTTCCTTTTTTAAAAACCTTTCTATTTTTGTTTTTCTACCCATCCCCCCCCCCCCCCCCCCCCCTCCAAAAAAAAAAAACTTGGTTATGAATGTCACCCATGTAGGATAAAACAAAGAAATGGAAGATGAACTTGCCACCCTCAAGGCCAAACTCCAAGATCTGGATGAAAAATTTATTGTCCTCCTCTTCAACATTCATCCATGAACAATCGATGACAACCTGAGTCTTCTGCAGACACTGGGTTCTCTTCTACTAGCAATTTTCGTGGGCCGAAGCTTGATTTTCATCGCCTCAATGGTGATGATATTACTAGATGGATTTATAGGGAAGAACAATATTTTAGTCTACATAACACTATTAATGCCAATAAAGTCCCACTTGCATCCTTTCATTTGGAACATGAATCCCTTCAATGGTTTCGTTTGTACATCAAGGCTCTTGAAGATCCTGATTGGACATATTTTTTCCAACTCCTTTTGCAACGATTTGGCCCTAGTGCTTTTGATGACTTCATAGGAACACTGACCAAACTTCACCAAACTGGAACTGTGAGAGAGTATTAGATAAAATTTGAGAAACTGGTCAATCACACAGAAGGATGGTATGATGCATTCTACAAGAGTTGTTTTATTAGTGGCCTAAAGGATGCAATCCGATCTTAAGTTAAAATTTTATGCCCCAACACCATAATGGAATCCCTAGGGTTGGCTATGTTGGTGGAGGACAAGATCATGGCTCAACAATGCTCCAAATCCACTTTTGTTCCATTCAGAAATATGGTTCCCCAAAGACCTCAAATCCCGTCAACTCCTAGAACCACTCCTATCAAGCATTTGTCTGAAGTCGAGATGCGAGTACGTAGATAAAAATGGCTTTGTTATAATTATGATGATAAATTCACTTGGAGACATCAATGTGCTGAGAAAAATATCTTTCTCTTGGATGTGGATTCTCTAGTTGCACCTAAATTTTTTGATGATGCTTAGGATCCAGTAGATGATGAGGATGACATTCATCAACTACATGTTGAACCTCCTACCCAGGACGACCATCCAGAGATATGTCTCCATGCATTAGCCAAATTCCCCACCCCATAGACCATGTGGGTCAAGGGTTTCTTCAAAAATATCCCTCTTACAATACTCATTGACTTTGGTAGCACTCATAAAATCATTGACCCTAGGATCGCCAAATATGTTGATTGTTTTGTCCATCCTTGCTCCAACTTTGATTTCATGATTGCTAATGAGGGAAACTTACCTTAATGCAAAGGGAAGTTCCTAATGCGAAAATATCTATTGGAGATTATAATTTATGCTATGACATGTTTTCCTTTCCCTTAGGTGAATGTGATGTGGTTTTGGGTGATCAATGGTTATGCGCACTTAGACCCATTTTATGGGATTTTACTGAACTTTGGATGCAATTTTCAGTCAATGGAAAAAACACACATTTAAGGACTAACAACTAGGGTCTCTCAACATCATTAATTCACATCGCATGGAAAATATCCTTAAGAAGAATTCACATGGTGTCATCGCTCAACTCCATTTCATTCAGATGAAACCTTCAGCGGTCTCAACTACTCCCTTGGATCTATAACAAATTTTGGATCGATATGCATGTGTTTTTTCTGATCCAGTGGGATCGCCACCTTCAAGACCAAAGTACCATCATATTTTTATCCTTCCTGGAAGTGTCCCTCCCAACATCAGGCCCTATCTTCACCCATTTCACCAAAATACATAGATTGAGATGCTTCTTCGGGACTTACTAAAGAAAGGTATTATTTTCCCTAGTACCAGTTCCTTCTCTTCACCAGTTCTTATTCGAAAAAAAGTGATGCTTGCGATAATGGACTTAGTGTTGTTCTCCTTCAAGATGAATATCCCATTTCATTCACCAACAAATCCCTTTCTGGTAAGAATTTATCCACCTTTACATATGAGAAGGAAATGATGGCTATTTTGCATGTCATATAGAAGTAACATCCATACCTATTAGGGAATCATTTTTGCATCAAGACTTATCACCGAAGTATGAAATATTTCCTAGAACAACGAGTCTCATCCCAAACACAACAGAAAAGGGTTAGAAAACTCATGATTTATAACTATGATATCACTTACAAGAAGGGTAAGGACAATGTTGTGGCGGATTCTCTTTCCCGCACATTTGATGACCACATTTATCTTTCACCTATTTCTATGCCTATTCCAAATTGGTTACAATCTATTCAAAAAGGATATGTCAATGACTATTTATTATCTGAAATCATCCAACGATTGACCAATAACCCTTATGTTGTACCACATTACTCTTGGGATGGTTTTTCTCTGAGATACAAGGGTCATCTGGTCATTCCCCAGAGCACAGATCTTGAACATGCTATCTTCTATGAACTCCATGCTTATCCATTGGCAGGGCACTCTAGGTTCCTCACAATTTATGAGAGGGCATGACGTAACCTCTTTTGGAAGGGAATGAAATGGGAAATTTAACATATGGTGGTTGAATGTGATACATGCCAGCACCACAAGGGTGAAAGCACACTCCTTCCCGGATTGCTCGAACCTTTTCCTATCCCTACAAGGATTTGGATAGATATTTCGATGGATTTCATTGAAGGGCTCCCTAAATCTGGAGGGAATGCTGTAATATTGTTTGTAGTTGATGGGATCTCCAAATATAGTCATTTTTGTACTCTCATCCATCCATTTATCACCTCCTTAGTTACACAATTTATCATGGACCATATCTTCTTTCTTAATTGAATCCCTTCTTCTATTGTCCCAGACCACGACGAAACTTTCACAAGTAATTTTTGGATAGAACTATTTATCCACATTGGCACTATTAATTTGTCACAATGGTCTAGGAACTAAAAACACAATCTCACAAAGAATACAGACAAATATGCATAAAATTGGCAAAATGGTGCTGCAATGGAAGTAGCAGCTTTGTATAATCAAATGAATAAATGAATAATAGAATACAATGATCATGCAAGATGCATGAATTCCAAGACAATTCAAATACTCAAGGAGGTCATTCGAATTGAATGGATGCATGTAGCTTAATTGATTGTAAGCCACAGTAAACACACTAGTTAACCAACTGATCAAGTGCCGATTGACTCAAGTGATTCCTAACTGAAGTTGGAGTGCAATGAATGACCGAGTCTAACTAAAAGTAGCTTAGACACATGTCACTGCATGCCAACCAACAAGTGACAGCGCATCAATGACTCCAATGAACCCCGATGAGGTTAACTAAAGTCAACTGGTCATCAGAATTGGTTGTAGGTGCCCGTGTTAGGTCTAGTTCATAAATAATCATTAAAAATAATTAAATAATGAATGGAGGTGCCTTCATCACTTAACTTAACTGATTGTAACCATCATATATCAATTAGGTGCATTTTTGACACTCAGATCACTCCCGGAGTGCTCCAATTGGCCTCCCCAAATGAAGGATAAGGCTTAGTTGGCCTCCTTTACTAAAGGTAGGTGTGGGTGTGCTCATGTTGATGTCATACAGTGCTCCTCTGATGTCAATTAAGTCAATAAAACTTAGGATAGTGGTTTAACAAGGCCAAATTTACCAAATTAAGTGTGCATGGTGGGTAAATGTCTCCAACACCCCCCCTTAAGCTATACTCAAGAGAAGTAGAAACATAAAATGGATGAAATTCTAGGGCCCCGACAACAAAGGCCATATGTTACCCTGTACAATACTGAAACTCAAACAATGCTCAAAACAAACTAAGTGAGGAAAAGAGGGAAAACCTAGTGGGAAAACCCCCCCTCAAAATGAACAATGAAAGTAGTTGGATCACCCTGATGAACTCACCCCCAACAGTGAATGGAGGTAAATGAACATCTTTTCTGAAAAGCTCTTGGTGAAGATGTCTGCAATATGCTCATCAGTCAGTAAGTATTGCAGAATGATGGTGTTGTCATGCACTAGATCCCTGATATAGTGCATGTGTATCTCTACATGCTTGGTCCTCTGCCTGGTAACTGGATCTGTGGATATATTAATATCACTTTGATTGTCACAAAAGAGGACAGTGGAAAAAGTACTACCAAGACCAAACTCTGAAATAATTCCTTGCAACCCAAAATCCTGGATGCAAGCATTCACCACTCCTCAATACTCAGCCTCTGTTGAAGACAATGCTATGGCGGCATGCTTTTTGCTAGACCAAAAAATGGGGCCACCACCAAACATGAAGACATATTTGGAAGTATACTTTTGATCAATATAATCACCCGCCCAATTGAAATCTGTGTACCCAACCAGCTCTAGCTCGGAGCCTGCAGCATAGTGAATGCCGTAGGTTCTAGTTCCCTGAATATACTGGAGGATCCTCTTGGCTGCCTTCCAATGAAGATCATGGGGTTGCTGCATGTATATTGATACAGCATTCACATCATAACATATATCAGGCTGAGAATGAGTCATATATTCACATCATATAGAGATCACATCATATCAGGCCAAGATGGCAAGTTGCTCCTTCACATCATAACATATATCAAGATGAGAATGAGTCAAGGATCCTTCCGAGCATGGTAGTAAGACTTAGGGTCTGAAATTATCATCAAATAAAATTATTTGGATGGCAAATAATCAGGACAATAGAGCACAATATCTGCTCTTTGGAAATCGGACCGGGTTCTCCTTGGATCATCCAGATTTCCAATGTTATCTCCTGCGGAGGAGAGTGTTTGTCGGGCCCAAGTTGGGAGATGATTTTGTACTTCAGGTTCTAATTAAGCATCTGATGTTTTCTGTACACTGATATTAGAAATCAGAGGATCCAAATCAGGTTCATCACCCCCAATTACATCATCCAAATATTCAGTAGAATAGGAAGGAAATTCAACAGTTTTCTCTTTCACTAGTTCCACCTCTTGAAGAGGCTCATCGAACTTGACACTCCTTTCAATGATGATCTGTTTTGTTTTGATATTCAGTAGCTTGAAACCTTTTGATTCATCAGAATATACAATAAACAAACATTCTATGCTTTGTGGTTGCAAATCCCTCCTTTTATCAAGTGGAATTCAGGCCCATGCAGTGGACCCAAGCACCTGCAAATTCCACACATCCAGCTTGTGTCCGAAGTATTCTTCAAAAGGGGTCTTCCCTTTCACAGATGAGTGTCGAACTCTATTCTGAATATATGCTGTAGCATGCATGGATTCAGCCCACAAATTTTCATCCAACTTCTTTGATTCCAACATACAGGTGGTCATCTCCTTGAGAGACTGATTCTTCCTCTCCGCTACACTGTTCTGCTGGGGAGTGTAGGGGACTGAATGCTAGATCTGAATACCACTTTGAGAACATATATGCAGTAACTCATTACTGACATACTCCCTGCCATTATCAGATATCAATATCTTTATCTTTTGGACAGGTGCATTCTCAATCAAGGCCTTCAATTCAGTGAATTTTTCCAAGACTTTCGACTTCTTTTTGATAAAAATGACCCATGTGTATCTGGAAAAGTCATCAATGAAATTCAGAACATACCTTGATCCATTCATGGATGTGATAGGCATGGGACCACTGATATAAGAATGTATCAGTCCCAAGATGCATGATGCTCATCTTGCCTTCCCTCGATTGAACTTATGCTCAAGGTGCTTTCCAACAACACAACCCTTGCAAATTCCAGTGGTAGCTTTGATGACTGGGAGGCCTTCAACCATAGAATTCTTCTGTAATTGCTGCAAGTATTTGAAGTTCAAATGGCTGAACCTCTCATGCCATAGTCTACTAACTTCATTTCCATGAGTCAGTAGTGCAGTGGGATTTGCATCTGCCACAAAATGGGAGAACTCATAGGCTTTTGCATGATGGTTTGCAAGGCCTTTTGCTACAAGTTTTCCAGATGCAAGTTTTGTGATCTCTACATCATCTAGGATAAAGGAGACTCTCTTGGGAACTCCCGTATGTGTCATTTGATAAACACTTAGGAGGTTTTATGCAAGAGATGGTACATACAGAACATTGGAAAAATAACCATGCTCAAGATCTACAGTACCTTGTCCTTCAGATGTGATTGTGGAGTCATCTCCCATGTGGATGGGAATGGATTTTCTGGTCTCCAAAAATGAGAAGGAGTCTCTTTCAGCCATCATGTGGTTCAAAGCTCCAGAATTTATCAAGAGTGCTTTGGACTTCAAAGTGCTTGCCATGAGGGCATGACCTCTTTCATGCTGTGGTTCCCGATCTTGCTGATCTCTCCTCCAAAAGATTTCTGGAAGATTGATGTGATTTCTCTCAAGGAGAGAGGTAGCTTCATTGGGTTTATTTTTCATGTAGTCATGTTTAGGGTGGAAGCCCTTCCCGCAGTATGAACACTTGAATTTTTCCTTTCCATGATGCCCTTTTTCTTTGTTCTTCTTTGAGTCGGAAGACTCTTCATGCTGTTGGTTTTCAACTTTAGGCTTAGGAGCTTCGAATTTGGTTTTTAGGTTCTTCTACTGCTTTCCTTTACCCTTCATATCTTTGGGTCTCGAGACATGGAGGGCTTGTTCACGGGAGGATCTGATGATCCGCATCTGGACAAGCTTATCATGTTCACTTGTTAGGGACTCAATGAAGGCATTGAGAGAAGGCATATTCCATCCAGGGGTTGTGAGCTTCCCTGCACAGAATGTAGACAAACATCGAATAATCAGCTCCAAGTTTGGAGAGTATGGCAAGAATGAGCTGATCATCCTCCTTCTCCACCTTACATTGCTTCAACAATAAGACAATGTGCTTGAACTTTTTGAAAAAAAATATTTAAGGTCTCAAAATTGGAAGGATGGAGAGACATCAACTCATTTTCAAGCTGGTATACTCTCAAATCATCCTGTTTTCCATACAGGGTTTCCATTTTGTCCCATATTTCCTTTGGAGTCTTCAATCCCGAGAGATGGAAAAGAAGATCCTGGGAAACAAAGGGGCACACGAATCCGAATGCTTCATCTTTCTTGTTCAAGAATCTAGCTTTGTCTGTCACAGAAGTAGGCTCTTCTTCAGTGTCCATAGTGACCCTATAGAGTCCTCTGGCATGTAGCTGGATCTCCATGTCTCCTTTCCATGAATGGAAATTGAACGGAGTGAAGAGTTCTACGGAAGAAGCCATCTGAAACTACTGGTGCGAATGCTTTTCACCTATTAAAACCTGCAAATAAAAACAAAAGGGGCACCGCAAGGTCAGACAACCTGCACATTTTAGGCTTTCATCACACCCAACATAGTTGATCAAGCAAGCTTGATCAACAATTCCTTTACTTGGGGTATTAAGTGGTTAGCCTTGGCTTCTGGTGCAGTGCTAGAATTTTGAGCTTTTGCTCAATTTTTCATGCAAGATCTGTCAAAAACCTTGTTTTTGAAAGATATGATCTTCGTCCCACCATGAGCTCTAATACCATATTAATCTGTCACAGTGGTCTAGGAACTGAAAACATAGTCTCACAAAGAATACAGATAATATGCATAAAATTGGCAAAATGGTGCTGCAATGGAAGTAGCAGTGCTGTATAATCAAATGAATAAATGATAAATAGAATACAATGATCATGCAATATGCTTGAATTCCAAGACAATTCAAATACTCAAGGAGGTCATTTGAATTGAATGGATGTGTGTAGCTTAACTAACAGTAAGCCATAGTAAACACACTAGTTAACCAACTGATCAAGTGTCGATTGACTCAACTGAGTCCTAATTAAAGTTAGAGTGCAATGAATGACTGAGTCTAAATGAAATTAGCTTAGATACATGTCACTTCATGCCAACCAACAAGTGGTAGCGTATCAATAACTCCAATGAACCTCGATGAGGTTAACTGAAGTCAACTGGTCATCAGAAGTGGTTGTAGGTGCCTGTGTTAGCTCCAGTTCATAAATAATCATTAAAAATAATTAAATAATGAATAGAGGTTCCTTCACCACTTAACTTAACTGATTGTAACCATCAGTTATCAATTAGGTGCATTTATGACACTCAGATCACTCCCGGAGTGCTCCAGTTGGCCTCCCCAAATGAAGGAGAAGGCTTAGTTGGCCTCCTTGACTGAAGGTAGGTGTGGGTGTGCTCATGCTGATGTCATATAGTGGTCCTCTAATGTCCATTAAGTCAATAAAACTTAGGATAGTGGTTTAACAAGGACAAATTGACCAAATTAAGTGTGCATGGTGGGTAAATGTCTCCAACACCCCCCTTAAGCTATACTTAGGAGAAGTAGAAACATAAAGTGTATGAAATGCTAGGTCCCCAACAACAAAGTCCATAGGTCACCCTGTACAATAATGTAACTCAAAAAATGCTCAAAAATAAATCTAAGTGAGGAAAAGAGGGCCTCCTATAGAATTTTTATTTAAGAACTACTTCACTGTCAAGACATTTTGTTTAGCTACTTGTGTAACAATCTCTTTGTCTATAATAAAATCCAAATAAGGCTTGAGCTTGGTTGCCTCTACTATCAGTACATCCTAGATAAGATGCTTTGCTCCCTGTAAGGCTGACTGTCCTGTAACCTGTTTTGCCAATTTATTATTCTTTTCTACTAGCTCCTTACATTTTTCTTCCAATGTCTTTATTTCCTTTTCTATTTTTTCAGCTATGTCTTCTAAATTTTTATTTTGGTTCTTCAAACTAGTGATTTCTAAATTTCTAGACTCACCTGAGACATAGCATGGGACAAAGAATTTGCATCAGATTGTACAGAAGGTGAAATAACTTGCGCTTGCTGATCCTTATTCTTTTCTTTTAGTTCATTTTCTAGTTCTGCTTGTTTTGTTTCAAAATCCTTTTCTTTCTCAGCCCAAAGTCCTGCATCTTTCTCCCATTGTTTTTCTTTTTCCTCCAATTTCAACAACCTTGCTTTACAATCAATTAATTAAGTATTCAAAGCTTCTTTTTCTTTTTCAAATTCTGTCTGCTTAGAAGTTTGTATAAGCTGGGTATATGAGATATTCAACTTCTTTTTTAACAATTGAATTGCATTTTATTTTTCTTTTAACAACTTCTGTGTGGCAGCTCCCTTATCAGCTTGACTGTCAGCCACCAATTATTCCACTTGAAGCTTCTTAATCTGTGTCTGGTGGGCTTTATTCTGCACCTTATCCTTTCTGAGTAAATCTTAAAATATTTTCTTACTTGATTGTAACTTTGACACCTACAATGTTGCTTTTAACAAATCAATATAAATGATATCACATGTTTCTTTGTGTAAATGTATCATATCAGTAGTAGGAATATTCTTCAAATTCATCCTAATTTCAACCACTTTATTTCCTGTAGTCACTGCCAAATTTAGTGTGTTTTTAGCCTGATCCCTAATAGTCACTAGGGATAAATATTGACTAGACAAATTTCTCACTTCATCATATAATTTCAATGCTTAGAATATTTTTCCCCAACACCTTTGTATGTGTCCATCAATTCAGTATTGGACTTGTATTTATCTGTAGTTCCTTCAGGAATGTTATCAAATGTGTACTCCTGGATTCTAAAGGCTGGGAATTTGACATTCACATGTTTCTTTCTTCCCTTAGCCTTTGTGACTGGTACAAGTTGTCCTCCTTTTTCATTCTTTTGCTTCTTGGGTGTCCAAGCAGTATCTTCCTCATCTATATCCATAGCTTCCAATAAATCTCTCTTATTCACTTTTTTCCAGATAAAACTAGCCAATGGAGTGACATGAGTAGCTGCAACAACAATACTAGAAAGACCTTGCTAAGGAGAAGAGATGCCTGGTGTAGATGAAAGTGAATCTTCTTGCATATTCTCACAATTATTAATATCCTTGGGGTAATCCATCCAATTTACTACTTCAGACAGTCCTGCCACCTCAGAATGCTCAAATAGTTTATTTCTATTTGCTTGTCTCCTATTCGAGATAATATGGTGAGGGTCATAATTAATAGTAGCTTCCACTGAAAATCCCATTTCTCTGAGCATGCTTTCAATCATTGGAAGAGCTTATTTTCTCTTGATAACCAAAGGACCTATTGTCCATGTAATCTTAATTTCTGAAGTATTCTTATAGCTCAGGAAATGCTCGTTTTCAACTATCAACCTTTGTCTAATTAGTTCCAATGCGAATAGTATTATTGCCAAAAATGCTGGTAGGATATAGGGTTGATGAACAAACTGATATACCCTAATCACAGTGCCATGTTCTGATTGGAACCAATCCCATATTTTTCTTTCAGGTGAAAACTGTAATGTTTCTTTCATGTCTGGTAATACTCTAGGTAATCTTTCTTGAAAGAAAACATTATACACAGGTGCCATGAGAAAATTCATAAACTTTCATTAATCTCTGCTCATTTCATCTGTTATTACCATCTATGGGAGCTGTAAATTATCTTCATTGAATGTTAAAAACATCCTCAGCATAAAAGATTGAAATATGAAAGATCTTGTCATGTGGAAGTTTATTAGCTGAGAATGGATGTTCTCAACTAAAAACTCATCAAATTTAAGGCATGATGACTGCATGGACTGAATCAATTTCTCAGACTATACATGACTAGTACTAAGGGTTAACACTAGACTTAATAAGGGTCTTGTGATGTATTTTTTTGTATCCAACCCAAATAACTGACTTGCCAAGGTTAATTGAGATTGGTTTTCTTCATTAAACATGTTGTAATCAATGGGAAAAGGAAGATTTAACAACTGGCTATCCGGTTTTGAGCAGGATTTCAAGAAAGTTTCTTTTTGCTCGACTGAAGACTCTCGAAAAAAATGGACTAGGTTTTCTTCTTTGTACTCTTTCAACATTTGCACAAAATCAGCAGGAATTAATAGAGTAGTTTGGATGACAAAGGAATTTACTGGACACAAAATTTTAGACCTAGATGCATGCATTATTACCCCCTCAGAAGGAGAATAATTATTGGCGCACCACTCAATGAACTCTAAATAATTTGGGGTTTGTTTGATGGAAAAATAAAAGAAATACGAACTGAATACTCCATGAGTATCAATTCCCTGATCTTTGAGAATTTTCAACTTGTTTTTGGCGATTTCTACATTATTATTTAGCAAGATAGTGTCAAAAATTTCAGAATCTTTATCTTCAAGAAATTATTCAACATTCTGATTCTCAAGATTATGAACCTCCAAATCTTCCATTTCATACATGAAATACTAGTTCAATAGAGAAATGAACCTACCTGGTCAGCTGATAGATGTTTCCAAAGTTTGTCCATGGTGGCGCATTCCGTACAGTTTGAATTCTCGTTTTCCAATGCTTCAGGAAAAAAAAAAGGTTTGAATCCACGTGCTTGTCCTTATATTATTTTATTCTTCATATTGAATGTGCATTTTTTTCATTCAAATCTAATTTCACCCGTAAATCTGTTGGTCTTTAATCTGATCCCTTGATTCTTGACTGTTGGTTAAACACACTATATTATTCCTGCTTATTTCACCCCCTCTTTATTTCTCATGCAACTTTGGATACCAGAACAAATATCCATCCTTGATCTGTAACTTCCACCAATCTGAGCCGTCCATTTTGTTTTGTCTTAAACTTTGATTTCCATTTATATGGCCTTCTCTATCCTCCTTATAGCTTCTATGACTGGATTGATTTATAGTAGTAGATTCATTTTGAACTTAAATATGCACCCTTGATCACTTTTCACATTTACACTTTTCGCACTCCCACCAAAAATTTCCTTCCCTGCACATTGGATTGGCGAATTACTTTGAACCGTTGATATAATCTTAACTTCCATCTGAATCGTTGAAATGTGTGAACTATAATCAATTTCGCAAATCTCAACTTCGACCTTTCTTCATGCAACTCTAATTTGCGGAATTGATCTCAACCCTTGATAAAAAACCACCTTTAATCTATGTCGTTCAATTTTGAAGGGCCTACCAAATTATGCAAATTTTAAAAGTGATTTTATTTGTGCATGTTCAATCAGTGGAATCATTCTCTGCCATAGATTTATCCTTGACTTGATCTCCACCATTGAAACATGCACTGCCTTTATACCATTCCAGAAATTTGGAAAGTAACTTTTCTCAAACATCCTAGATCAACAGAATTCACCTCCGCCATTAATCTAGGTCATCGCCACCATTGAAACATGCACTGCCTTTATACCATTCCAGAAATTTGGAAAGTAACTTTTCTCAAACATCCTAGATCAACAGAATTCCCCTCCGCCATTAATCTAGGTCATCGTCAATCTCGGCCATTGAAACCTGCAGGTGTTTTAACCGATTCCATAAATTCAAAAAGTGATTTACATCGTGCAAGTTAGAATGCTGGAATGGATTTCCACCATTGATCAGATCTGGTCATTGATCTCCGCCATTGAAACACAAACCTTTTTACGCCATTTCGCTGATTTAAGAATTTCATTTCTCCCTGTAAGTTTAATCAGCGAAATTATTCATGACCGTATATCTACTTGTCCTTCTTCATCCAACGGACAATTGTGTCTACCCGTTAACCTGTTCCCGCTGATTCAAGAATTTCTTAAACATGTTCATTTAAGCTATTTACTTCCTGTCAATATAACTTAGAACAATTTTTATCATCCACATACTCTTTTAAAATTGAAAAATCTAGAATCCTTCAATTATTTTAGGAACTTTGCTTAGAAATAACCTTTGAAAAATCCGTAAAAAACTTATGAACACCCTCCATGGTCATATGATGTGAAAATTGACAAACCTTATTTCTCCTTACATTGTTGTATACCTCTCCAACTACTTAGCACAAAAAAAATACTAACAAGTGGCTCCATTTAGGGATGCTATCCTCCCTATGAGGTAGCAAAGAACCCCGTAGACCAGGTGTTGAATCCATTGGGCGGCTCCCCATATTTCAGAATTCAAAACTTTTTATTTTTGTTGTTTCTATAAACAAAAAACAAAGAAAATGGAACATGTATACCCCTCTAGATCTTAGGGCCTTCTCTTCGGGATTCAAATCATTTGGCTGACCATTTGTACAGTTTGAAAATAAAGAAATATATACAACTAGGATACAAAAGTTTACCTCTTCCCTTCAGGTCAAATAATGCTTGAGAAATCTTCCATTTACTAGACCTCCTTTCAGCTGAGATCCATCCTGATGCTGCAGAACGAAAGCATTATCTCCCCTGTATGTTGCAATGATGTAAGGACCAACCCACATGCGATCAAATTTTCCATGCTTATCTTCCCTGGGGGCATCTCACTTCAGAACCAAATATTCAACCAAGAATTTCTCCTCTTTGACCTTCCTATCAAAAGTATTCTTGATTTTTTCTTGATGTATCTGTACTTTACCATAGGCTTTGTATCTTAATTCATTCAATTCTGTGATTTGATTGATTCTTCTTTGTATATGATTTGGTTCATTATGTTGTTCTTGCAATAGCCTCATGACTGGCACTCCCAAGAATGCTAGAAAAACTACTTCAGCTCCATATACTACTTGGAATGGTGACATTCCAATTGCCCTTTTTGTGGTGATTCTGTCAGCACACAAAGCATATTTCATCTTTGTATGCCAGGATCTCTTGTTATCTTCCAACAACTTCCTAATAATCCTTACCAGGATTTTATTTGAAGATTCTTCTAGCCCATTCTCCTGTGGATAATAGGTAGTAGAATGGTTGAGGCTGATATGATATTTATGACAAAAATTAATCATCTTCTTAGAATTGAAAGCTGCTACATTTTCTGTCATAATTCTCTTGGGGCACCTAAACCTAGCCAAAATGTTTTCTTCCAGAAAACCCATAATCACAACATCAGTAGCCCTCCTGGTAGGTATTGCTTCAATCCACTTTGTAAAATAGTCTGTGGCCGTCAAAATACATCTATGCTATCTTGAAGAGTTTGGATTTATTTCCCCAATGAAGTTTAGTCCCTACTACCGAAAAGGTGCTTCTACATATATTGGATAAAGAGGAAGTGGAAAATTTTTCATCTTACCATAAAAAATATGGCATTGGTGGAACTGAGTGATCTATTTATAAACATCAGAAAATAATGAGCGCCAGTAGAAACCAACTCTCAATTTTTTTTTTGCTGTTACTTTCCAAGAACGGTGCCCCCCACAATCTCCCTTATGAAACTCCTCTATAGTCTGCTGGGCTTCATTCTCCAAAAGAAAATTTAATAAAACACCATAAGGATCTTTCCAATATAGATATTTATTCAAAATACAAAACTTGGTATATTTTAGCTTCACTGACCTTGCCCTTTTTTTGCTTAACCCTGCAGGAGCATGTAAATTTTGCAGCACATACACGATGTCAAAATACCATGGGGATATGGAGAAATCAGGAATTACCTGCACCTTTGTGTCAATATGGTTCGAATGACTGGTCAAGAAATTTAGTTGCAAGGATTCATAGTTGGAATTTTTCATCATCTTTTCCAGTCCTTGACCCTTAATCAGTTTGGTGCGCTTGATCTCAATGCCATACTCTAGTAACAAAACAATCCATTTTACTCTTTTTCCCTCCAGATCAGGTTGTGTGAGGATGCCCTTCACCACACTTCTAGGAACATAAGCAATGATGTGTGAATGAAGAACATAGACTTTGAAATATTTCAGAGATTTGACTAGAGTATACACTTGTTTCTCCATTATGTCACATTTAAGCTCCCCATCTCTTAACACTTTGCTAAAAAATGCTATAGGTTTCTCAAAATTTTGATCATTTTTCTGTAACAACACTCCAACAGCAGTGTGATCAGAAGCATAAGAAAAGATTAGAATATCTTTGCTAAAATATGGACTTACTAGAATAGGGGCTTCTGTGATAGCATGTTTTATATCTTTGAAAGCTCTCCTTGCATCCATTGTCCATTTAATCTCATGGTATTTTTTCAGTATGTTAGTGATATTCATTAGTATATCAAAAAATCTAGGGATGAACCTTCTTAGAAAATTTACTGTCCAAGAAAGGATTGCACTTCCTTTTTGCTCCTTGGTTCTTCAACCTTCATGATTACTTTGATCCTCTTTGGATCAATCTTTATACCATCTTTTGAAATGATGTGTCCAACAATTTTCCTTCCTCCAATGCAAAGTTTGATTTCCTGGGGTTTAATGATATTCCATACCTCTTACATTTCAGGAAAAATTTCTCCAAATTCCTGATACGTTCCTTGTTAGATCTAGAGTACATAGTGATATCATCCATATAGACAACTACGAATTAATCTTTTTCCTCTGCAAATGCAATGTCCATGGCACGCTGGAAAGTGGCTCTTACATTCATTAGAACAAAAGGCATATTGGCATACATAAAAGTACCCCATGGTGTAGTGAAGGAAATCTTATCTTGATCCTCAGGTAACACCTTTATCTGATTGTATCCTGAAAAACCATCCATGGTGGAAATCCTTTCAGACCCCACCACTTTCTGCAAAATGTGTTCCATCTGGGGAAAAGGATAATTATCTTTCAAAGAGACTTGGTTAATTTTTCTGAAATCTATACAAAGCCGGATTTCACCGTTCTTCTTTCTAACAGGTACCGGATCCGCAACCCACTTGGAAAATCTCAGAGTTACAATGATCTTGGCATTGAACAATTTTTTGATCTCTTTCTCAATGACAGGAAGCAACATTGGATTAAATCTTTTGAATTTATGTCTAAAAGGTTTCTCACCAGGTTTTATAGGGATAATATGTTGTATGATGGAGGTATCATACTCTTTAATACCTTCATAGCTCCAGGAAAAGACGTCAGTGTACCTTTTCATAAAATTGATATAATCTTCTTTTTCTTTGACAGGAAAGCTCTTTGGCAGTTTTATGATCTTTGGGTTCTCTTTGGTCCCTATATTTTTATCTTCAACAACATCATCAATAGGATTCATATTCGGATTCTTAGTGAAATCATTTTGGTCAAACAACTTCTCTAGAGGGATCAAGAATCTGGGGATATGATTACCCTTCAATTGAACTAAATCCTTCCCCCCAGGGAGTTTTTGTACTTCATGTTTTCAACAATTCTTTCTTCACTGTCTTTGGAATCTTGAAAGTTCTCAAGATTTTCATTTTCGTTATCTACCTGAGTATTTACAAACTCAATAGATGACTCCAAAAATCTCTTAATCTGCGTATCATCTTCAAATACCTTCCAATATTTGGAATTATCTGGTATGGAGGGTCTGTTTACAATGTCAACCTTATACTTCCTTTGGCTAGCAGTGGGATTTTTTAATTTACCATGCAACAACAACTAAATATTTGGCCACCGTGTTTTCATATCTGGGAACTACTCTGATTGTATACTCACTAAAATAATTACCAAACATATCCCACTCTTTATTTCTATAAGCCCTCATTCTGGGATGTCTGGTTTGATAGCTGTCATTTACCTGATTTATTACTAGCTCTGAGTCTCCTATGACTTTTACCCTTTTGACTCCCATATCTTTCAAAGCATTCAACCCTAACAATAAAGCTTCATACTCTTCCACATTGTTAGTACATTCAAAATTTAGCTTATAAGACAGGCCTTTAAAATCCCCGATGGGAGAAATAATATACACAACTGTACCAGCACCAACCTTAGACACTGATCCATAAAAATACATGGTCCGAAGACCTTCTTCTTTATGTTTCTTCTTTAAAGCTTCTTGTTTCTTTTCAGACTCTTATTCCTCCTTAACTTCAATAGGTGCATGAATTCCAAGATCACAGGGAGAAACATCATTAAAGAAAATGGAAGATCCCAAGTCAGTATCAACAACATATATAGCATGATTATATGGTTTGTCTTGGCTACTAACTACATATGGGGATATTTTCTCACTGTATAACTTTTTATTCCCTCCAGCCATAGGAATGGTAGCATAGGACATGTCCATTTGCATACTTCCTTTTAATTTAGAGGTACAAGACCTTGACAGTAACACACCAAATTTAGGAGGAATGTCTGCTATGAAAACATCCATTACCACAGTTTTAGAGGGAATTTCTGTCAAATTTACTACCATATCTTTAATTAGTCCAAGACATTTTACCTTTCTAGAATCAAAAGAGTACAAATCTTTATATGGTCTAGTAACTTCTAATCCCAAACTTTCTACCACTCCCTTTGGAATCAGATTATGGGAGGCACCATAATATAACATGGCATTGTGCACAACCATATCATGTACATTTAGACTTAGGTAAAAACGGGGAACTTCATCCTCATATCCATTTTCAAGTTTAGACCGAAAAACAATAGTAGGAGCATCATCATTCACTTCTAAGATATCAGGTTGAAATTCTCCCCGATTCCTAACCATACATGTTATCTTGTCTCTGTATTCTATGTTTCTTAGCAACTCATTAAAAGGGATGGAGATTTTTACCTTTGAGAGATTTGTTTGCAGGTTTAAATTTGAAACAATTTTTTCCACATCTATCAGTGCTGGCTGTTTAACTTCTTTTGTCTTTTCTACTTTATTTACAGGCTCTTTATATACAATTTGTTCTTTTTGTTTTTCTTTTTTCTTATCGATGTTTTGTTGACATTTAGAAGGCTGATTTGGATTGAGCCTTCCTTTATTGACAGTAACATCTCTATTCCTCAATTGAATCTTTCTTTGGACATCGTCCATAGCATGTAGGTACCCCCTTTGGTATTGTTCTGATTCTACCTCAAAATCCTTACTATCATCCTCCTGAGAATACATGTTATGTTCTGTTTTTGTGAGGTATATATCAAAATCCAAATCACTGAAATGATGGATTTGATCTTCAATATGTTCAACCTCACCTTCACCATCAACATAGTTTTCAGGGAAAGGTGGTTGTATTTGTTGGTCATTTGGATTTCTAGGATTCCTTATGTCCCTTTGTCTGATTTGTGGGGGTTGAGGAGGATTGGGTCTTCTAAAATTTAGATTCCTGATTAGAGGCTCATTTTGTTTGCTATTCAGTGGCTCATTATCTACATTCATTTTATCCATCATTTTCTCCATTGCCTTCAATATCAACTCAAATTTTATCTCACTGTAAGAGGCAGCAACAGAAGTAGAAGGTATAATTTCTCTCTTGATTTTCCTTTTATCAGTTTCTATTTTATGCTTCATCTTTCCACATGCCATCATGTTGGATTCTACTTGTAATGCATATTTAAACATGTCGAGAAAACTGGTTGATTTCCTCTCTCTCAATAATAAAGCAAAATCACTTTCAAAAGCATCAACATAGTGGAGTTTTGCAGCACCTACTAAAGGTTTGATATCAGCAGGGATGGAGTTATATACTCTCATGAAATGGCTTGAAAATTCATGGACAGATTCAAAACCCCCTTTCTTGAGATTGTTATATTAAGACAATACTTGCAATGGACTCTTATTATCATCCCACCTTTCTAAAAATGTAGTTTGGAATGCTTGGAATGAAAGAATGGATCTAGCGGGGATAATCTAAACCATTTCTTAGATTCCCCAAACAGGCTTTGTGCAAACAGTCTCATCTTAACATATTCATAATCAACTTCTTCCAGATCAATGAAGTCATCAAACTTGTACACATGTTTCCTAGCTGTGAAATTACCCTCCCCATCATACAAGGTAATTATTTGGGCATAATTCAGAGGGAGGTGATGTGATGCATCACACAAAGCCAAAGGGGAAAATATGGCTGCCATTGGTCTCGGTGGATTTGGAACTACAGGAGGTGCTTGGAAGGCAGGAGGGTTTTGAACAACCGGTGGGATATAAGGATGAAAGTTCTAAAAAGTAGGGTTTCTTGCACCAGTTTTCCCAGAGTTTTGAAGGTTCTGCCAAAGATATTCAAGTAGATATGACTCTAACCTACTAGGATTTAATCCTGTGTTCTTCAAGTTAGATTCTGATTTAGACTTTAATAGTGACCTTTCAAACTTGGTTTCCCACACAGAGTCTTGAATGTTATGAAATTCTTGAGTAGATGAATTTCCAAATTGAGGAATATCTAGTTGGTATTTTCCTTTATTTCTAAGCAATTTATTGGGGTTATCCAAACCTTGTAAGATTTCAGCATTAGGATTACCTCGTGTATGTGGAAAACTGGAAGCCAAGATTCATTTTGCAATTTGCTCAGAACCAAAGTGGAGTCGCTAGGGAAAATATACAACCTTATTCAACTGTAGGAGTCTCTGCTTTCCCACAGAAACCCTTTCTTCTTAGAATCTTTGTTGTTTCTCCTAGGGATGATTTGCACATTCGCGTCCCTAGTAGTGACGCTGGTTTGTTAGCACTAAGAATCGTACCCAAGGTTGTGGAAGGTGAACCCCGAGGTAACAACAGAACCACTTTAAGAAAGGGAGTTGGATTCTCCATCTCTAGAGAGGGAGCTCTCACAGATACTTAACAAGGCCAGATATAGAAATGAAATGAAATTAAGATATTGTTGTGGTTGAAACAGGGTAAAGGTACAGTGGGCTATGGAGTCACAATTATCAACAAAAACATAGCAGTTTGCATGGGAAATGTATGCAAAAGAAATATAATACTTTGGTTATGGTCAATATGTTTTTGGTCTGGTGATGAGGAAGAAATGATGACAATCCATTAACACAGAGCACCAACTAGATGAATTCTACATTAAATTTGATAGAAACGATTTGTGAATATCTGAAACGATAGCCAGAGCATAACCAAGTATGAATTCTGAAAACTATCACACTTTTCTCAGATATGAAAGAAAACATAATGGAAATATTAACAAGAAGGACATGCACATAAAGAAGAGAAATCACAGACTGTAACTGAGAAATATACATGAATCTTTGCATTCAAAGGCTAGCATTCGACTCTAAAACTTTTATTAAAGACAGATCTCAAAATTACATAACGCAACAGTCTCACGGGTTTCAACCCTTTTCTCATAAAATGTAGAAGTATTTATAAATTGATCCATGAGATCAACACAAAATATAACTGCTAAAAGTAGTTCCAACTGCTTTTACATGTGTCATCGACACTTCTTGACTGATAACTGCTTCTAAATACAAACTAAATAACTAAAAACCAGTCTTCAGTTTTAAAATCTTCGTGATATTCATGTCTTCATTGGTGCAACTTGTAATTACTTTTCCCATAATTTTCAACTATCTTGCATTGATCAACAACTGGCAGATCCAGATTGATCATCTCCTTAGTCAATACCCCGAGCTCCACGTTTTCTGAATAAGATAACTCTGGCAATTTGGCACACGCAGATTTAAAGTCGAACAACATTTCAAAGTCTCCAGCTAATTTGTCAATCACAGTTTTTTTTGACAAGGATTGTTGTAGGATATCATCAAATCATCTATGATATAATTTGCAACTAATTAATACGTCATTATACTCCTTTTGAGACCACGTTCCTCCTTTCTCTTCCCAAAATAAAGGAAGTCTTCTTTTGAATAAAGGATTAAAAAGTTCAATGAACTCCTTAATTTGATTATGCATAACCTCAATTTTTGCTTGAACTGTTTCTAAATGGTGATATTTATTCACCACTGTTCTTGCCCATGTGATAACCAATACCCTATCCTGGATATTTTCTTTCCTTATTTCATCTTCTATTAAACCGTTCAAAAAACTGATTGCATTATGAGCCATGTCTATAGGATTTTTATTTAAGACCTACTTTTCCATCAAGTCATTTTGTCTAGATTCTTTTGTAACAATCTCTTTGTGTAGAATAAAATACAAATAAGGCCCAAGCTTGTTTGTTTATGCTATCAGTACATCCTAGATAAGATGCTTTTCTCCCTGTAAGGATGACTGTCCTGAAACCTTTTTTTCCAATTGATTATTCTTTTCTACCAGATCCTTACATTTGTCTTCCAATGCATTTCTTTCCTTTTCTCTTTTTTCAACTATGTCTTCTAAATTTTTATTTTGGTTCTTCAAACCAATGATTTCTAAATATTTCAAACTCACCCGAGACATATCTTGGGACAAAGAATATGCACCAGATTGACAAAAGGTGAAATAACTTGCGCTTGTTGCTCCTTATTCTTTTCCTTTAGTTACTTTTCCAGTTTTGCTTGTTTTGTTTCAAAATCCTTTTCTTTATTAGCCCAAAGTCCTGCATATTTCTCCCATTGTTTTTCTTTTTCCTCCAACTTCATCAACCTTGCTTTACTATCGATCAATTCAATATTCAAAGCTTCTTTTTGTTTTGCAATTTTTGTCAGCTCAGAAGTTTGTATAAGCTGAGTAGCTGGGATATTCAGCTTCTTTTTTAACAATTGAATTGCATTTTCTTTTTCTTTTAACAACTGGAATCTCCCTTATCAGCTTGACTGTCAGCCACCAATAATTCCACTTGAAGCTTCTTAATATGTGTATGGTGGGATTTATTCTCCACCTTCTCCTTTCTGAGTAAATATTCAACTCTTTTCTTACTTGATTGTAACTTTGACACCTTCAATGTTTCTTTTAACAAATCAGTATAAATGATATCAATTGTTTCTCTATGTAAATGTATCATATTAGTAGTAGGAATATTTTTCAAATTCATCCTCATTTCAGCCACTATATTTTCTTTAGTCACTGGCAAATTTAATGTGTTTTTAGCCTGATCCCTAACAATCACTAGGGATACATATTGACTAGACAATTTTCTCACTTCATTATATAATTCCAATGCTTCCTTAGAAGCTTTTTCCCCAACGCATTTATATTTG
Source organism: Pseudotsuga menziesii (assembly GCA_001517045.1). Classification (NCBI taxonomy): domain Eukaryota; kingdom Viridiplantae; phylum Streptophyta; class Pinopsida; order Pinales; family Pinaceae; genus Pseudotsuga; species Pseudotsuga menziesii. Next base: position 96,810 of record LPNX010964460.1, on the reverse strand, counting down.
TCCATCAATTCAATCTTGGACTTGTATTTATCTGCAGTTCCTTCAGGAATGTTATCAAATGTGTACTCTTGGATTTCATAGGCTGTGCCTTTGACCTTCACATGTTTCTTTCTGCCTTTAGCCTTTGTGACTGGTAGAAGTTGTCCTGCTTTTTCAATCTTTTTCTTCTTAGGTGTTCTAGCAGTATCTTCCTCATCTATATCCATGGCTTCTGAGAAATCTCTTTTATTCAATTTTTTAGAAAAAACTAGCCAATGGAGTGACATGATTAGCTGCAACAACAATAATAGAAAGATCTTGCTAAGGTCAAGAGATCCTTGGTGCAGATTAAAGTAAATATTCTTGCATATTCTCACCATAATTTATATCCTTGGGGTAATCCATCCAATTTGCTGCTTCAGACAGTCCTGACACCTCAAAATGCTCAAATGGTTTATTTTTATTTGCTTGTCTCCTATTTGAGATAATATGGTGAGGGTCATGATTAATAACAGTTTCCACTGAAAATCCCATTTCTCTGAGCATGATTTAGATCATTGGAAGAGTTGATTTGATATTGATAACAAAAGGACCTACTGTCCATGGAAACTTAATTTCTGAAGTCTTCTTATAGCTCAGGAAATGCTCATATTCAACTATCAACCTTTGTCTAATTAGTTCTGATGCGAACACTCTTACTGTAAAAAATGATGGTAGGATATAGGGTTGATGAACAAACCCATATACCCTAATCACTGTGCCATGTTCAGATAGGAACCAATCCCTTATTCTTCTTTCAGGTGAAAAATGTAATGTTTCTTTCATATCTGGTAATACTTTGGGTAATCTTTCTTGAAAGAAAACATTATACATTGGTGCCATGAGAGAATTCATAAACTTACAATAATCTCTGCTCATTTCATCTATTATTCCCATCTCTAGGAGCTGTAAATTATCTTCATTGAATGTTAAAAACATCCTTAGCAGAAAACATTGAAATCTGAAAGATATTATCCTTTGGAAGTTTATTAGTTGAGAATGTATGTTCTCAACTAAAAACTCATCAAATTTAAGGCATGATGACTGCATGGACTGACTCAATTGCTCAGACTCTACATAACCAGTACGAAGGATGAACACTAGACTTAATAAGGGTTCTTTTATGTATTTGTTTGTATCCAACCCCAAAAAATGACTTGCCAAGGTTAACAGGGACTGGGTTTCATCATTAAACATGTTGTAATCAACGGGAAACGGGAGATTTAACAACTGACTATTGAGTTTTGAGCAGGATTTGAAAAAAGTTTATTTTTATTCGACTGAAGACTCTTGGAAAAATTGGACTAGGTTTTCTTCTTTGTACTCTTTCAACATTTGGACAAAATCAATAGGAATTAACAGAGTATTTCAGATGACAAGGGAATTTACTGGACACAAAATTTTAGACCTAGATGCATCCATTATTACCCTTTCAGAAGGAGAATAATTACTGGTGCACCACTCAATGAATTATGATGGAAAAATAAAAGAAATATGAACCGAATACTCCTTTACTATCAATTCTCTGATCTTTGAGAATTTTCAACTTGTTTTTGGTGGTTTCTACATTATCATTTAGCAAGATATTTCAGAATCTTTATCTTCAAGAAATTCTTCAACATTCTAATACTCAAGATTCTAAAACTACAAATATTCCATTTCATCCATGAAATACTAGTTCAACAGAGAAATAAACCTACCTGTTAAGCTGACAGATGTTTCCAAAGTTTGTCCATGGTGGCTCCTTTTGCACAATTTGAATTCTTGTTTTCCAATGCTTTAGAAAAAATAAATAGTTTGAATCCACGTGCTTGTCCTTATATTATTTTTTTCTTCATATTGACTTTGCATCGTTTTTATTCAAATCTAGTCTCACCTGTAGATCTGTTGTTCTTCAATCTGAGCCCTTGATTTTGGACTGTTGGTTAACTACACTATCTTATTCTCGCTTATTTCACCCCTCTTTATTTCCCATGCAACTTTGGATACCAGAACCAATCCCCATCCTTGATCTGTAACTTCCACCAATTTGAGCCGTCCATTTTGTTTTGTCTTAAATTTGATTTCCAGTTATATGGCCTTCTCTATCCTCCTTATAGCTTCTAGTAGACTCAATTTCAACTTAAATCTACACCCTTGATCACCTTTCACATTTACACTTTCCGCACTCCCACCAAAACTTTCCTTGCCTGCACTTTGGATTGGTGGAACTATTTTGAACCGTTGATCTAATATTAACTTCCATCTGAACCGTCAAAATGTGTGGACTATACTCAATTTGACAAATCTCAACTCTGACCTTTCTCTGTGAAACTCTAATTTGCGGAATTGATCTTAGCCCTCGATCAAAAGCCACCTTTAATCTACGTCGTTCAAGTTTGAAGGGCCTACCAAATTCCACAAATTTTAAAAGTGATTTTCTCTGCACATGTTCAATTGGTGGAATCATTCTCCGCCATAGATTTATTCCTGACTTGATCACCACCATTGAAACATGCACTCCCTTTACACCATTCCAGAAATTTGGAAAGTGACTTTTCCCGAGCATCTTAGATCAACGAAATTCACCTCCTCCATTGATCTAGGTCACCGTTAATCTCGACCATTGAAACCTGCAGGTGTTTTAACTGATTCCGCAAATTCAAAAAGTGATTTACATTGTGCAAGTTAGAATGCCAGAATGGATTTTCATCGTTGATTGGATATGGTCATTGATCTCCGCCATTGAAACACAAACCTTTTTACGCTATTTCTCTGATTTAAGAATTTCATTTCTCCCTGCACATTTAATCAGCAAAATTATTCATGACCGTATATATACCTGTCATTCTTCATCCAACAGACAATTGTGTCTGCCAGTTAACTTGTTCCTACTGATTCAATAATTTCTTAAACCTGTTCATTTAAGCTCCTCACTTCCTGTCAATATATAACTTAGAACAAGTTTTCTCATCCACGTACTCTTTTAAAACTGAAAATCTAGAATCCTTCAATTATTTTAGGAACTTTTCTTAGAGATAACCTTCGAAAAATTTGTAAAAAACTTATCAACACCCTCCATGGTCATATGATATGAAAATTGACAGACCTTATTTCTCTGTACATTGTTTTATACCTCTCCAACTACTTAGCAAAAAAATAGTGCTTACACATATGATCATAGGTTGGAAACAATTCTTCTGAGTATGATATGATAAATATTATTAATTAATTAAACACTCATGGACCATGCAGAATTAATTAAATGATAAATTAGATGAGCACAGATATAGAGTAAAGACTTGATTTTCCTATGTCATACCTACAGTGAAATTGAATTACAAATACATCAGTTAAGTCTAAGTTGTCGAAAACAAGTTTCAGTTAATTAAGGAATCTATTGTTTAATTTATGCATAGTGATTGTTGAAGATGCCACTAATGGTGAAGCACTAAATACATTCAATTAAACTCCTAACTAATGGTCAAGCAATTAGTTATTTAGTTCACAATTAGTTCTGATTATTTTTGTCCAGCTCAGTTCAGTTACATCCAGTTTTTTTTAGTTTAGTTCATTTCCATTCAGTTACATTCAATTCCATTCAGTTTAGTTTAGTTCAATCAATTAATACTTAGTTAGAGGCATGTTGCAGCTGCAACAATTTCCCAAAATTCTAAATTTTTTTAGGACCCTCCTTTACTTTGAATTAGTTTGAGTTTCTTCCTTATTTTGGTCTAAGGACTTTTGGGACGTTTTTCAGCGCTTGGTTTGCTCTATCAATCAATCTGATTTTCTTCCTTAATGCTTAAAATAGTCCCATGCATAATCAAGCCTATCGTTATTTTTTGAATACCTTTGAAACATCCTGAATCGGAAGTTAGTTAATTTGATTTTCCCGCCGTTGCGAAAGTTTTTTTTTGCCTCGTCTTTTTCGGCCATTGCGGATGGTTTTCGGTTCTACGTCGGAAGGTACGATTATTTTCCTGTCCGCCGGTGCAGACGGATCTTCACTCCTGGCCTCCGCCATTGCGGATTAGTCCGGGTTTTTGATTTCCTTTAACTTTCCGACTTATGTTTTGGTTTCCTTTTTGTCTGTGTATCAGAGCTTTTTTCCATCTCTCTCTCCGCCGTTACAGACGATGTTTGTATTTGGCCTCTGCCGTTGCGGATGAGTTCGGGATTTCACGTTTGATTTTCTTTTCGATTTTGTGTCTTGCCGCGGTGGGATATTGGTTTTAAATCGGAGGCTTTATCGTCCTCCCTTCCACCGTTGCGGAGAAGTGTTGGCTGTCATCTTTCAATCCTATAAGTGTCCGATGTCCGATCTTTAGTATTTGCTTTGCTCATCTTTGCGGACGGATGTATGTTATAGTTTTCCAATGTTGCGGAAAGGTTTAAGGTTTCGCCCTCTGATCCTGAATTGTTTCCCATCCGATCCATTAATTTGTCGCACGTGTGGTCCTTTTCTATATATACGGGGACCGCGTTTATTTTTCTATTATTGTTTTTTACTGCCCAGCACTGTCGCTATTGAGCTGTCGTCTTCTTGAGGTATTGAAGGACTCTGCTGTCGGTATACTTGCATCCAGGTGGCAACCGTGGAAGCTTGGACATCGTCAACCCGATCATCCTCCCGTTGATTGCATTGTGTTTTCCAGGTAGGCTCCTTGTCTTTTCCTCCTTTTCCATTTATACTATTAGTGGTTTTCTACGGTGGTATGATATCCCCTGGCCTTTTTTTTTCCCTCATACCACTAGGTTTTGAGCCTTGGTCTTATCTTATTTTTGCCGCGGGAGGGTAGTATAACCGTCGGAACCGCCAGGTTTTTTTTTCATCATTGTTGTTTACAGCCCCGCGCAGAGAGGAAAAAGGGGGGTTCGGTGCGGACGACCGTCCGCACCGAAATCCATGTGCAAGGATGTTGAGTATGGGCAGGTTGAAGGCCATACCTCCCTAGTAGAATTAAGTAGTTTGGTGCTTCCCAGTCTTCTGACCTGCGCTGTCCCGAGCACCCTGTTCACACCAAGTTTCAAGCCGTGGCCAGGGAAAAGGGTTTATTATGGCAGCCAGTAGTTGACCATTTTCTACTCAGGCAGTTTCTTTGATCCACAATCTTGAGTAGCAGCCGTTTGACCTTTGATTTTCTGCGTGCTGTTATTTCAAAACCCCAACCTGTGAGAGGGTGTGTCGCGGCGCTCATTTTGCGTGGTTTTGCCCATATCCGTCTCGTGCATTTATTTGCTAATGGCACCCGCAGGGAACGTAATGTGGGGTTGAGTTAATGTAATTATCTTTTTTCCTAGCCATATGGTTAAATTGTTGGTATTGGAAGCATAGGTGACTTGCCCAGTCACACTGCATATAGTTACCTTCAATCATCTCTTTCGTTGCTATACCTAGACTAAACCCCTGAACTCTGTGCATTGCATTTTAAATGGTCTAAGGGTCAAAGTTTTTGTTGTACATGTATACAGTTGCTTCACTAAATACTACCGTATAGGAAAATAGCACATAGCGTAGTAATTTAGTTTTAATGCTGGCCCGAATATGGTTAAAAAATTGTTCAGTATCATGTAGCAGCAGTAGATTGCTCACTTTATTGCACAGGATTGAGTTTGCTTCATGATAGGTATAGATAAGATCATGGAATACTGTGCACCAGTTTCGGTAGCTCTGATAGTCAGGGCATTTTGGGTTGTACATGCATGCATTTGTTTCTATACTTGCTATCACATTAAACACATGAAAGTGGCACTTTGCATACGGATGTAATTTTATTGCAGTCTAGAAGATGGTTGATGTGATGTTTTAATATCATACAAGAATGTTTTGCATCATGCTGAGATATAGACAAGAGCACTAAATAGTGTGCATTTGGTCAGTCAAGTTATGCAAACTTATATCTTAGTTTCATTAACTAGTTGCTGCCATGATATACATAGAAAGAATAAAGTACTGCACACTGTCATGTAAATGTATGCACCTTGAATGTCTCAATATTACAATGTTATATATGGCAGGAAGAAGTCGAGTTCACCATGTCCAAAAGACAAAAGAAGAAGGCCCCAGTGGTGGAAGAAGTACCAGAAGCAGAAGCTGAGACAAAGACTGAATACATATATGAAGATACCCAATGTGTTTCTGGTGTTGAGCCCAAATACAAATGGGGTGACATATACAGATTGATTTCCCGCAGGGAGGTTCCCAACATGGGCCTCGAAGAAGAATCTATCTATGCTAACATATAGAAGTATTCTATCATGAAAGTTGCCACCAGACCAGAGTTGTTCCCATGCTCTGAGGTAATTGGCTGGATTTTTCCCCATGTGAATACAACCACAATGATCATAGGAAATGCTGAAGGACAGGGCTATGCTGCATTTAGCCTTGGATATGTGGCATTGGCCTATCACCTACCAGAACCCCAGGTTTTCTTATCTGACGATTGGCTGGACAGCATCAGAATGGACCTGGTGGAAACTCTCAAGAAAATGCTCTTGCAGGGAAAGCTGTACCGATATAGACAGTCCGATGAGTATGATACAACGAGCTTGAGGGATCCCTACCGGTTTATAGCGCTGATGCTAAATAGGATCTTTGGAAGAGCTCATGGAAGACTCTTCAAGCTTGAATGGATACCTATTATCTTTCATGTGGCAACCCAAGGAACAGTCTTCAATTGGGCCAGCCTTGTGTCAAGCAGTCTGTCCTCCTGCTTGGCCGCAGCCTTGGGAGGAGAAGCTCAGAAAAGGTCTGAGTTTTACATGAGTTCAATACTAATAGATTGCATACTATGTAACCATCCCTTCCCCGGTCTCAAGTGCATCTGGGACACGGAAAGAATGCCTGTGTATGCCGCATATAGACCGTTGTGGGCTCATCAGTACCATAGCAATTACACAGAGGTCTGCGAGCACTTCATTATGCCACTCTATGTGCTCATTTTCCGGAAGGAATGTGACTGTATGTCAGAAGGTGCCATGTAGGTAATAGGAGAATATGTTGATTATTTCTTCACTGAAAATGGCATGTACATCCGAATGTATGGAGGATCAAAGACTCCTTTACTGCTGCCCAAATATGAAACGGATTATATAGTCCATAAAGAGGTAGTCAGGAAGGTGTTCATTGACGGAATAGGTAGTTTCTTATTCCAACACAAGAAGACTGCATACCCTCCTTTACCATTCAGGCTAGGTAGCTACAAATTCACCAGGGTGAAACAAGCTGTCGAATTCATAGAGGAACTAGGGAAGTTCCATTTTGGTGAGATGCCTTTCCGAAGGAATGATACTCACGGTAGAGTGATGGAGCACTGTAAAGAGCATAAGGTGTTTTTCGAGTATACCCATCATTTCGATAAGGAAGAATCTGTCTTCCGGAATGCTCCAAACATGACGGCCCTAAACAGAAGATTTAAGAAGAAAATCACTACCATAGGTGGGAAAGGTGAGGAGCAGAGAAAGGCTGAAGAAGGAATTAAAAGGAGGAATGAAGAAGCTCAGAGGCTGGAAAAGGAGGCTACAAAATGGCTGCAGAAGGGAGAAGAAGAGAAAAGTAAAGCTGCTCAAGAAGCAGCTGAGAAAGCTTCCCAAGAAGCAGCTGAGATAGCAAAAGAGGAAGCCAAAGAAACGGAGGAAGCAGCTAGACAAGCAGCTGAAGAGGCAAAGAGAAAGCTTGAGGAGGAGCTCCAAAGGCAGGAGGCTGAAAGAATAGAGTTGGCACAACAGTCAGTCTCTGAAACAACAACAGAAGATCATCTTGACAGCCAATGATATGCACTCCCAAGGTCTGATAAAGGAACATCAGGAACAGATATCTTTGTTGCTCCAGCCATTCAAAGATCATATCTTAGCCCAGAAAGCTAGAATGCTCCAGCTACAGATGGCTCTTGAGGAGGAAAGGTGTAAGGTCCTTCAGATTGACAACCGGTTAGGGGAAATCATGGAGACCTCCTCCTACTTCGTCGATAGGTCCCAGGAAGTTCTTGAAGTTTTGAATGCCAGAATGGCAAGGCTAGAGAACAATGCAGAGACTCCAGCAAAACTACTAGCCAAAGACCATCAAGCTCTGAAAAGAGATCATGACCTAGTAGAGTTCACTGTCAGCACTACGGAGGACTTCAAGAAGACCGTCAAAAGGGCACAGGGAGCATGCTCAGAATATTTCAGGAGGCTCCTTAATACATTTAACCGGTGTCAAACAGATGCTGAGCATAAGCTTGATGAGCTCCCAGACCATGAAACCTTCCTAGAGATATTGCAGAGCAGATATCAGGATGCAGAGGCCAGAACGCAACAGATCAAGGTTATTGATGACCTAGTTTTGAAGAATGAGGTGGGACACCCAGCCGTTAGTGTACAATTTTTGGAAGATCAGCTTCGCTTGAGCCCAGCAAGGATCGAGGCTATCAAAAATCAAGCCGAGAAATTTGAAATAAATATTCAGTTTCTGGAGCCTAGCACTTTTGAGGGCATCGCTAGTGAGGCTGCAGCGTGGAAGAAGTTCCTAGAAAACCAAGCTGGGCCCTCTTCGTAGGGGATGTGTCACCTTTATATTTTGTAATATTTTGTAAAAGTAAAGCGTTGGGAAAAGGCAAAGCGTTGGGAAATGGAAGGTTGGGAAGCCCAAAGGTTACTTTGGGCAGCCCAACCATTTCACTCTTTTGTATAAATGTAATAGACTAAGAAGAGAAGAGGGATTTTCCCCCCAGTAAGACTGAAAGACATATTGTAAGAAGAACTATTTCCTTTTGCAATAAAAAATTACATTTTGCTAGTTGGAGGAAGAGATTGTGAAATTTCCTAATGTTATACAATGGATGGCGGAAAGATGAACTACTTTATTTTTTCAGCTTGTGTCCATGAATCGTGAGATCGTTCTAACTTTATGACCTATGTCTTGTTGAATGATTGCTGATTTATTTTTGTGGAAAGTTCACCAAGAGTAATGTATGTTGCTTATATAACAATTAGTTATCTGATTGTTGGAATATTTTCCTCATTCATGTGTTGTAAATATGAATATCAGCTAGCTGTAATTTCTGTTTATCATACATGGAAATAACACATTACTCACAAATAATGATTCTTTTGGATCCCCGAGGATAGATAGATAGGTGATTAGATAGTTAATTTATTTACTTCATGGCTGCATATGTGATTTAGATGTTCATGAACCTAAGACGAGAGGTAAGAACCTGCGCATCATGTTGTGTAGTTCCTTTCATATTTATCACCCTGCATTTGTTAAGTTAGGCATTTGCATTGCATACATTAAGTCAAAATAACAAAAAATCGGTGGACCAGGACGCAACTGGTAAAACCCTTTGTTTTCTTACCTTGACCTACGGTAGCCGGACCGCAAACCGGATGGTTTACCTACACCAAACAGTCAACGGGCTAGTTGGGATTGTTGGTTGGGGAGAAACCTTTACTGTTGTCGCCTGTGAATTTACAGGCCCCAACAGAATTGGCACTAGAAGGAGGGCCACCAGTGCATGGCTGGCCGTGGAAAATTACTTTTCCCAGGATTACCTTACCAGTAGATATTTGAAGTTTTTAGCCTCACCTAGGTACTCCCAGGTTCCGGTTATTCCTTGAAGCAAGAAAGCCTGTTCTCATCCTGCGTTTTTCTTTGCTCAAGACTCTCGTTCCCGTAGCTGCGCTTATGGCTGGCATAAATGTAAATCAGCCCAACCCGTTGTTGGCATGGAGAGCAAGGTCTCCTTTAAACCTCACACCTCCTCTGCATAGCTTGCCTCAAGCCTTTGACAAGCTGTTGCCTAAGTTTGATCCCGAAGAAAGAATTGCTGTAGATGACCACTTGCAAAGCTTTTACTTGGCTGTAGAAGGATTGAGGGATGGGGAGTATGAAGATGTTGTCTGTAGATTGTTTCCTCACACCCTTAAGGGAACAACAGCATCCTGGTACTTCAGTTTACCTGCAAATTCTATTCTTGATTGGGACACCTTCGAGAAGGTTTTCAGAAGTAAATACACCACCCAAAAAACACATGCCTCATTAATGAAAGGTCTTTGTTGGTTAAGAAAAGAGAAGAATGAGAAAGTACATCTTTTCACTTAGCGATTTTCAATGTACCTAAAGAACTTCTCTGAAACTGACAGACCCTCCGATAAGGTCTTAATTGAGTATTATACATTCACCCTAGGGCCTGAGCTGGCTATGTTTACCAAGATGAAAGCCAAACCCACATTGATAGAGACTTATGAAGAGGCCGAAAGAGTAGAGGTTGAGAGGGAAAGTGTAGAAGATTATCCTGATCTACCTGGAGAGAAAACTGCAGATAAGAGAGTTCTGGTGTCATCCAAACCCAGAGAGGAGCACTCACATGACCTTGAGGGAATGATGAAAACAATGCAAAAGCTTTACAACCGAATAATAGACCTGGAAAAAGAAAAGGACATTCATAAAACTGATAGATCCTACTATTCTAAAAGAGAGGATAATAACCATTGGAAAATCCGTTCCCCAAATTCGGCCTCAATAAATATAACAGAGATAGGGGGGGATAATTTCTGTACTTTTCACCAGCAACCTCACTCTGAGAAGAAGTGTCCTCAATGGTTGAATTCAATATCTTTGGTAATGAATAAGTTGCTGGATTCCAAATTGACTGAAGATAGTAGTAAAAAAGGAGGAGAGGAACAGACCATAGAGAAGGGAGAGGATGATGCCATGCTCTTATGGAATGGTGTTTCGCTTTTTAATATAGAGGAGGATGCCCTCAAATCTCAATATACACCTCTGGCCACAAAAGATAAGATCCTAGAACTTAGGGGAGATGCAATACTTCCGAAGGTTAAAAATCTGCAAGAGAATGTTAGGAGACATGTAGCTGTGACTGTTAAAGATGATACACCTGAAGCCACTAATTGCAAACAGGGAATAGAGCCTCTTGTTGTACCAGCCAAATATATGAAAGATGATGAGGAAGAAAAGGATGGTAAAATTAAAGAGGAGATGCCCACAAAAAACCAACCTGTGGAAGAAAATATCGAATTGATTAGGACAAGGAAAACCACCGCCCCACCTTTCCTTTTGACCCTAGAGATGCTGAATCACAATGTGCATAATTGTTTGGTGGACTCTGGATCATCGATGAATGTTATTCCTCTGGCAGTTTGCAAAAAACTTAACGGAAAGCTAAAACCTACGCTTTGGGATGTCACTCAACTAGATAAGCCTAGTGTCAAAGTAGTGGGGGAGATGGAAAATGTGCTGATTCGATTGTTTGCAAATGAAAGGATATGTCATTACATTGATATTGTAGTAGCAGACATACCTGACGGCTATGGAATGATCCTAAACCGAGGTTGGACAGCAAGACTGAATGGGTACTTTGCTTCAGATTGGTCCCACTTATGGTTACCTCAGAAGGGCAGCCCAAACCTGATTAAGATAGTAAGAGAGCCCTATATGAAGCACAATGTCACTAAGTTAGGAGAAGGAAATGAATCTACCGAGTCTGTTCTGGGAAATTATCTGACTGAGTTTGAGTTAAGACATCTTACTCCAAAAAAGGCTAGTCATATGACTGACACTCAGCTTGAGCTCCTTCAAATTCCTCAGGCTGTGAAAGACGATTATAGAATTGTGAACATGTGTTCAGTTTCAAAAACGACACAGCTAGACCATGGTTAAATATCCCGTGTCTATTTTCCAGCCCACCCTTTGACTCTCTAGATTTTAAAAACAATATTTTTCAGGAGTGGGCAAAGTTTTTCTTTCTTTTGTTTTGTACATAAATAAATTGTTTGTTTTCTTTGATGCTTAAGGATGTTTGCTTTTGCTAATTGATTGAATATCGTTGTCTTTTGAGTTATTGCTTTGCTAGTTTTTCTTTTGGTTTTCAATAAAGAGGCAAAATTTTGGTTGCAATGGAAACATCAGGGTTCTTTATTAACTGGGATCTTGAGTGAAAGACTGTGCTTTAAAAGTATAGAATGTCTTCTAGTAGCAGTTTTCCTAACTGGCAATGCATTCATTGAAGTCTTACTTAACCCCTGTAAATAACTCAGAAATAAAAGAGGTCTGGAATACTATTTCGAGGCTCCATCCATTTCACATCTTAAAAAATCCCAAAGGAGTGACATCAAAAGACCCACGGAGAGGAATTAGAGTAAAACAATATATCATATTTAAATGATCCCATGTCATAATTTCAGAAAAGATAAAGCTATTAAGAGTCAAAAATCCTGAAAGAAAGAAAGCAATACCTCTCAAAGCAAAATATCAAAGCATGAAGTACTGAACGGCCACAAGATCCTCTCTGTCCGTGAATTAAAATATGAAGTATATTGTTCACACAAAAGGGCACTATGGGATAGAGGATCCTGAATTAAAATTTAGTAAGAAAGGCCTGCAGGAGGACTCATTTCGAAAGAACTAAAGTTGAAAAGAAACAAAAGTGCAGTCGGCATGGGAATGATGAACAAACGGATAATACTATTTACACTCTGTTACAATCCTGTGGTGTCCAAGTTGAAAACTACCTAAGGACAGGAAAAATAAACCTCACCTATTTGGCCTCAAAAGAGTTATTCAGATTGGCAATATCTCTGTGTTACCTTTTCCCCAAAGAATAGACTACTTCTCAATGGTTTAAATGCTTAAATTGGCCAGCCCGAGGATAAGGACATCTAGAAGATTTCAATTTGATTCAGACGGTCTTGCACTGGAAAAGATTTAATTCAGAAATCTGGGGTTCACCAGGTAGTCGCCAATTGTTGCAGCTGCAACAATTTCCCAAAATTCTAAAATTTTTTAGGACCCTCCTTTACTTTGAATTAGTTTGAGTTTCTTCCTTATTTTGGTCTAGGGACTTTTGGGACGTTTTTCAGTGCTTGGTTTGCTCTATCAATCGATCTGATTTTCTTCCTTAATGCTTAAAATAGTCCCATGCATAATCAAGCCTATCGTTGTTTTTTGAATACCTTTGAAACATCTTGAATCGGAAGTTAGTTAATTTGATTTTCCCGCCGTTGCGGAAGTTTTTTTTTGCCTCGTCTTTTTCGGCCGTTGCGGATGGTTTTCGGTTATGCGTCGGAAGGTATGATTATTTCCCTGTCCGCCGGTGTGGACGGATCTTTGCTCCTGGCCTCCGCCGTTGCGGATCAGTCCGGGTTTTTGATTTCCTTTAACTTTCCGACTTATGTTTTGGTTTCGTTTTTGGCTGTGTATCGGAGCTTTTTTCCATCTCTCTCTCCACCGTTACGGACGATGTTTGTATTTGGCCTCCGTCGTTGCGGATGAGTTCGAAATTTTGCGTTTTATTTTCTTTTCGATTTTGTGTCTTGCCGTGGTGGGATATTGGTTTTAAATCGGAGGCTTTATCGTCCTCCCTTCCGCCGTTGCGAAGAGGTGTTGGCTGTCATCTTTCGATCCTATAAGCATCCGACGCCCGATCTTTGGTATTTTCTTTGCTCATCTTTGCAGACGGATGTATGTTATAGTTTTCCGATGTTGTGGAAAGGTTTAAGGTTTCGCCCTCTGATCCTGAATTGTTTCCCATCCGATCCATTAAGTTGTCGCACGTGCGGTCCATTTCTATATATACGGGGACCGCGTTTATTTTTCTATTATTGTTTTTTACTGCCCAGCACTGTCGCCGTTGAGCTGTCGTCTTCTTGAGGTATTGAAGGACTCTGTTTTCGGTATACTTGCATCCAGGTGGAAACCGTGGAAGCTTGGACGTCATCAACCCGCTCATCCTCCCATTGATTGCATTGTGTTTGCCAGGTAGGCTCCTTGTCTTTTCCTCCTTTTCCATTTATACTATTAGTGGTTTTCTATGGTGGTATGATATCCCCCGGCCTTTTTTTTTTCCTCATACCGCTAGGTTTTGAACCTTGGTCTTATCTTATTTTTGCCGCGGGAGGGTAGTATAATCGTCAGAACCGCCAGGTTTTTTTTTCATCATTGTTGTTTACAGCTCCGCACAGAGAGGAAAAAGGGGGGTTCGGTGCGGACGACCGTCTGCACTGAAACCCCTGTGCAAGGATGTTGAGTATGGGCAGGTTGAAGGCCATACCTCCCTAGTAGACTTAAGCAGTTTGGTGCTTCCCAGTCTTCTGACCTGCGCTGTCCTGAGCACCCTGTTCACGCCTAGTTTCAAGCTACGGCCGGGGAAAAGGGTTTATTGTGGTAGCCAGTAGTTGACCATTTTCTGCTCAGGCAGTTTCTTTGATCCGCAATCTTGAGTAGCAGCCATTTGACCTTTGCTTTTTCGCGTGTTGTTATTTCAAAACCCCAACCTATGAGAGGGTGTGTCGCGGCGCTCATTTTGCGTGGTTTTTCCCATATCCGTCTCGCGCATTTATTTGCTAATGGCACCCGCATGGAATGGAATGTGGGGTCGAGTTAATGTAATTATCTTTTTTCCTAGCCATATGGTTAAATTGTTGGTATTGGAAGCGTAGGTGACGTGCACAGTCACACTACATATAGTTACCTTCAATCATCTCTTTCGTTGCTATACCTAGACTAAACCCCTGAACTCTGTGCATTGCATTTTAAATGGTCTAAGGGTCAAAGTTTTTGTTGTACATGTATACAATTGCTTCACTAAATACTACCGTATAGGAAAATAGCACATAGCGTAGTAATTTAGTTTTAATGCTGGCCCGAATATGGTTAAAAATTTGTTCAGTATCATGTAGCAGCAGTAGATTGCTCACTTTATTGCACAGGACTGAGTTTGCTTCATGATAGGTATAGATAAGATCATGGAATACTGTGCACCAGTTTCGATAGTTCTGATAGTCAGGGCATTTTGGGTTGTACATGCATGCATTTGTTTCTATACTTGCTATCACATTAAACACATGAAAATGGCACTTTGCATACGGATGTAATTTTATTGCAGTCTAGAAGATGGTTGATGTGATGTTTTAATATCATACAAGAATGTTTTGCATCATGCTGAGATATAGACAAGAGCACTAAATAGTGTGCATTTGGTCAGTCAAGTTATGCAAACTTATATCTTAGTTTCATTAACTAGTTGCTGCCATGATATACATAGAAAGAATAAAGTACTGCACACTGTCATGTAAATGTATGCACCTTGAATGTCTCAATATTATAATGTTATATATGGCAGGAAGAAGTCGAGCTCACCATGTCCAAAAGACAAAAGAAGAAGGCCCCAGTGGTGGAAGAAGTACCAGAAGCAGAAGCTGAGACAAAGACTGAATACATATATGAAGATACCCAATGTGTTTCTGGTGTTGAGCCCGAATACAAATGGGGTGACATATACAGATTGATTTCCCGCAGGGAGGTTCCCGACATGGGCCTCGAAGAAGAATCTATCTATGCTAACATATAGAAGTATTCTATCATGAAAGTTTCCACCAGACCAGAGTTGTTCCCATGCTCTGAGGTAATTGGCTGGATTTTTCCCCATGTGAATACAACCACAATGATCATAGGAAGCACTGAAGGATAGGTCTATGCTGCATTTAGCCCTGGATATGTGGCATTGGCCTATCACCTACCAGAACCCCAGGTTTTCTTATCTGATGATTGGTTGGACAACATCAGAATGGACCTGGTGGAAACTCTCAAGAAAATGCTCTTGCAGGGAAAGCTGTACTGATATAGACAGTCCGGTGAGTATGATACAACAAGCTTGAGGGCTCCCTACTGGTTTATAGCGTTGATGCTAAATAGGATCTTTGGAAGAGCTCATGGCAGACTCTTCAAGCTTGAATGGATACCTATTATCTTTCATGTGGCAACCCAAGGAACAGTCTTCAATTGGGCCAGCCTTGTGTCAAGCAGTCTGTCCTCCTGCTTGGCCGCAGCCTTGGGAGGAGAAGCTCAAAAAAGATCCAAGTTTTACATGAGTTCAATACTGATAGATTGCATACTGTGTAACCAGCCCTTCCCCGGTCTCAAGTGCATCTAGGACAGAGAAAGAATGTCTGTGTATGCTGCATATAGACCGTTGTGGGCTCATCAGTACCATAGCGATTACACAGAGGTCTGCGAGCACTTCATTATGCCACTCTACGCGCTCATTTTCCGGAAGGAATGTGACTGTATGTCATAAGGTGTCATGCAGGTAATAGGAGAATATGCTGATTATTTCTTCACTAAAAATGGCATGTACATCCGAATGTATGGAGGATCAAAGACTCCTTTACTGCTGCCCAAATATGCAACGGATTATATAGTCCATAAAGAGGCAGTCAGGTAGGTGTTCATTGACGGAATAGGTAGTTTCTTGTTCCAACACAAGAAGACTGCATACCCTCCTTTACCATTTAGGCTAGGTAGCTACAAATTCACCAGGGTGAAACAAGCTACCGAATTCATAAAGGAACTAGGGAAGTTCCATTTTGGTGAGATGCCTTTCCGAAGGAATGATACTCACAGTAGAGTGATGGAGCACTGTAAAGAGCATAAGGTGTTTTTTGAATATACCCATCATTTCGATAAGGAAGAATCTGTCTTCCGGAATGCTCCAAACATGACGGCCCTAAACATAAGATTTAAGAAGAAAATCACTACCATAGGTGGGAAAGGTGAGGAGCAGAGAAAGGATGAAGAAGGAATTAAAAGGAGGAATGAAGAAGCTCAGAGGCTGGAAAAGGAGGCTGCAGAATGACTATAGAAGGGAGAAGAAGAGAAAAGTAAAGCTGCTCAAGAAGCAGCTGAGAAAGCTGCCCAAGAAGTAGCTGAGATAGCAAAAGAGGTAGCCAAAGAAATGGAGGAAGCAGCTAGACAAGCAGCTGAAGAGGCAAAGAGAAAGCTTGAGGAGGAGCTCCAAAGTTAGGAGGCTGAAAGAATAGAGTTGGCACAACAGTCAGTCTCTGAAACAGCAGCAGAAGATCATCTTGACAGCTAATGATATGCACTCCCAATGTCTAATAAAGGAACATCAGGAACAGATCTCTTTGTTGCTCCAGCCATTCAAAGATCATATCTTAGCCCAGAAAGCTAAAATGCTCCAGCTACAGATGGCTCTCGAGGAGGAAAGGTGTAAGGTCCTTCAGATTGACAACCGATTAGGGGAAATCATGGAGACCTCCTCCTACTTCGTCGATAGGTCCCAAGAATTTCTTGAAGTTTTGAATGCCAGAATGGCAAGGTTGGAGAACAATGCAGAGACTCCAGTAGAACTACCAGCCAAAGACCATCAAGCTCTTAAAAGAGATCATGAACTAGTAGAGTTCACTGTCAGCACTATGGAGGACTTCAAGAAGACCGTCAAAAGGGCACAGGGAGCATGCTCAGAATATTTCAGGAGGCTCCTTAATACATTTAACCGGTGTCAAATAGATGCTGAGCATAAGCTTGATGAGCTCCCAGACCATGAAACCTTCCTAGAGATATTGCAGAGCAGATATCAGGATGTAGAGGCCAGAACGAAACAGATCAAGGTTATTGATGACCTAGTTTTGAAGAATGAGGTGGGCCACCCAGCCGTTAGTGTACAATTTTTGGAAGATCAGCTTCGCTTGAGCCCAGCAAGGATCGAGGCTATCAAAAATCAAGCCGAGAAATTTGAAATAAATATTCAGTTTCTGGAGCCTAGCACTTTTGAGGGCATCGCTAGTGAGGCTGCAGCGTGGAAGAAGTTCCTAGAAAACCAAGTTGGGCCCTCTTCATAGGGGATGTGTCATCTTTATATTTTGTAATATTTTGTAAAAGTAAAGTGTTGGGAAAAAGCAAAGCGTTGGGAAATGGAAGGTTGGGAAGCCCAAAGGTTACTTTGGGCAGCCCAACCATTTCACTCTTTTGTATTAATGTAATAGACTAAGAAGAGAAGAGGGATTTTTCCCCCAGTAAGATTGAAAGACATATTGTAAGAAGAACTATTTCCTTTTGCAATAAAAAATTACAGTTTTCCGGTTGGAGGAAGAGATTGTGAAATTTCCTAATGTTATACAATGGATGGCGGAAAGATGAACTACTTTATTTTTTCAGCTTGTGTCCATGAATCGTGAGATCGTTCTAACTTTATGACCTATGTCTTGTTGAATGATTGCTGACTTATTTTTGTGGAAAGTTCACCAAGAGTAATGTATGTTGCTTATATAACAATTAGCTATCTGATTGTTGGAATATTTTCCTCATTCATGTGTTGTAAATATGAATATCAGCTAGCTGTAATTTCTGTTTATCATACATGGAAATAACACATTACTCACAAATAATCATTCTTTTGGCTCCCCGGGGATAGATAGATAGGTGATTAGATAGTTAATTGATTTACTTCATGTTTGCATATGTGATTTAGATGTTCGTGAACCTAAGATGAGAGGTAAGAACCTGCGCATCACGTTGTGTAGTTCCTTGCATATTTATCACCCTGCATTTGTTAAGTTAGGCATTTGCATTGCATACATTAAGTCAAAATAACAAAAACTCAGTGGACCGGGCCGCAACCGGTAAAAACCTTTGTTTTGTTACCTTGACCTACGGTAGCCAGACCGCAAACCGGATGGATTCCCTACACCAAACAGTCAACGGGCTAGTTGGGATCGTTGATTGGGGAGAATCCTTTACGGTTGTCGCCTGCGAATTTCCAGGCCCCAACAAGGTAGTTAACACCATTCAATTAATGGAGGGTGCATTCTTCAGTGTGGGAGGTAATTATGAGTTGACAACTTGGCGCCAAGTCAAGGAAGGCATAATAGGTGATGTGGGAAGTGTGCACACAATGTTCATAGTGTTCATAGTGACCAAAATGCATGCAAACATTCGCTACCTTCATTGTGTGAATGAATAATATTGTTATTAGAGTGTTATGCACTTGGCAAGTCTATGACAGTATTCCAAGTGATCTATATTCTCCAGTGCTGCTTAGATATCTCTTATCAAGCAATCTCTAAGTGTTGTAAAATAATTCTCTACCATTATCTATCATACTCAAAGATTGTTTGTTAGGTTGTTTATGCTCCAGATTGTAGAGGGTTTTTCGAGGGTACATCACATGTCCAATGGTTCGATTAATTTTTGTGTTTGAATTGTTGATGAGATCTACGAGCATTGAATTTTTTTATTAAAAGTTTTAAAGTTAAACTTGTTAGGATTTATAATCCTCCCTTGTCCAAACTGTATATTAGATTATATTTGCCTAACTTAGGAGTCATTTAGTTATTATTGGGTCCACTAGTACCATTGGGTCCACTTGGCCTAATAGGTCTACATGTACCAGTCACTAGAGTATGGGGAACATCGACAGAGGCTAACTATAACTAACTGCACTTTCATGCATTAGTTTAGGTGCCTCCTAGACCAATCCCTACATTTTAGGAGCCACTAGGAGTGTCGGCACTAATCTCCTTCAGTTGTTGGTAGTTAGTGACTAGTCAATCTTAGTTATGCTTCAGTTACATTTAGTTAGATATCCTCCAATTTAGTTAGCACCATTTATGCATGGATACATGTGGGAAGGTGCCATTTCTCACCTACTTCTCACCTACCACTACAGTTAGACTAGTTTGATTGATTGTAACTGATTAAGAGACTGGATTAGACATCTGGAGTTATCCTATTGGACTCTGATAGTGATTTAGACACTTCTAGTCAGCCATGTAGTTAGTCTAAGTTGGTATATTCAAATTCATCTCTCATGATTTGAATTATACTATTTGTAACACTATTGTATACTGCTGGGTGTAATGAATTTTATATTGTAATTATCTGAGCAATACTTATATGTTTCCTGTGAGATTTGATTTATTTAGTGTGTATTATTCATTCCTTTTCACTACATGATAATTAAGAATCTGATTGCACTCATTGCTCTAAATATTTAATGGCACAATAATCCTAATATGGTATTAGAGCCATCTCAGGAAAGATTTGATTATGTATACTCTCCATTGTACACCAGAAGCAGCTGGGTTTCCACCGAAGTCCCGCAAATATTTTCTTTCTTCCTTTGAATTCATTCAGAGTGGTGGTGTGAGTGTGATAGAACCTAAAAAAGTGTACATGTCGAGAGGGAAGGATTTATTCTGACATAGTGCAAATTATTTTTGGTTTTGCAGTGATATTTTGTAGGTTCAAATTCATAGGATTCAATATTACCAGTTCCTCTTCTTACTCCATCCACATTATTCAAAATGGAAATTGAAGATGATTTTAAATCTAAAGAGACAAGATCTCTTTGAGGTTTCTATTGGAATTGTTAAAGAGTATTCTATAGATGAGAATGACTAGCTAAATGATGATGATAGATATTTTGGAAGAATATATCTGGCCTTTTCTCCTAGCTTGCGCTACCTTATTGATTTTGCTGAATATCCAAAGGATATTTGGACATAATTGGATAGAACTTTAAGAAAACACAATGAGGATCATTATAGAACTTTGGAGAGCACACCTAATACCACAATAGTTATTTATTCAACAGTATCAGCCTCTATTCTCTCGAATTAAGTTGTTCAAGATGAAGAAGAAGCAGAATCTTCCACATAGTCAATTCGAATTGAAGAAAGTCTCCTTGGAGTGACTCCTTCTCCTGCTGCTCCAGAAGTTTATGAGATATTTGATATCTCATATTCTCATATGGCTGATCCAAAAGAAGACATTCAAATATCTGTTATTGAATAAAAAATATCCTTCCATTCTATGTAAAAATTCTCCAGTGCTTCTTCTATTTTGAATTATGTGCATAGTTTACCGGTGATTGTTTCAGAAAATAAAGAGGAATTTGATTTCTCTATCTCTAATGATATTGCTGGTGTGCAGAAAAGTAATAATTTGGATATTTTGGAAATAATATCATATTTTAGGAGTGATCCATTCACTCTCATTGATCTATAGCTTCCCGTAAATTCCTACATGATTGCATGCACCAATACTCATAATTTTGAAGAGGGAGAAAATTGTGCATCACCATCTTGGTGGAGCACACTATTGGATATGATATGAACCTATTTGGATCTGATATGATCTTATTTGGATATAATATTATATTACCTGGTTCAATTTTTAAGTTTCAAGAGCTTCCAGTGATGCTTGTAGCTAGTCTCATCAATTTTGGTGTGAAGAATCAAGTACCAAAAGTCTCTTTTGAAATTGTTGTTGGTGATTTGATGTCAGTATTATTTTAGGAGTTTACTGATATTATATTTTATGAATATTTGGATATTTTGGAAATAATATCATATTTTAGGAGTGATCCATTCACTCTCATTGATCTAGAGCTTCCAGCAAATTCCTACATGATTGCATGCACCAATACTCATAATTTTGAAGAAGGAGAAAATTGTGCATCTACCATCTCGGTGGAGCACTGTCACATGCCCCAATTTGAAAAAACAATTTTATAATGTTTGAGGAACATTGTGTTAAATTTTATGCTAAGTTGTAATTGATGACCCAGTGGGGTCAAGAATATTTAATGTAAATTTAGAATATTTTATTTATAAATAAATAAATGAGGAGACAACAGCTTAGGGAAGTTGTTAAAAGAGTGTTTACTGGTTAATTGGTTGAGGAGACTGGGTGGAGAGCAAACTGACAAGTGGAAGCATCCTCAAACCACTTCCAACTGTTGTAGGTGGAAACTTCCCTATATTTGTGGTCATGATTCCCCAAGAAAGTGGAATCAGAGCAGGTGGCTCATTTAATGAAAACTGACCCAGAAGACCTAGGCATCTCTATAAAATTTCCCATTGAAGAGAGTTGAGGCTGCTCATTCTAGAGAAGTGATCATTCAGGGTGAATGAATTTACTCAAGAGAAATTCAATGGAGGGGATTAATGAAGTGTGTTTGAGGGGTTAATTGCTGAGATTGATCTAGTTGTAGCTTCTAAGATGAAGATCATACTGCTAAGAGATATTTTATTTACTGAGGTAATTGGACCAGTTAGGTGACGGAGGTTTTACAGTTGCATTCTCCACCTAGTTCTCAACCAAGAAGACCAGGAACAAGCTCGGGGGTCCTAAGGAAGCGTGGTCTGAGCGCTCTCCAGGAGTTTGGTTGGGAGGAATAGCCTCCTTAAGCCGTGGTTGTCTTGTCCTCAACAGGTTCTATTTTCTTTTATTGTCTTCAGTTAAATAATTCTTAGTCTATCTACTACAGGCATGTTAGTATTTTAGGGTTTATGAATGAAAAGTAACTAAGTAATGTTGAATTCAGTAAAATTATATATTGTAGTAGAAATATAAATGATTATGTAAAAAGTGAAACAGATAGAATTAAAATTTCCAAGCTGTGTTTTTCCACACCTGAACTCAGGTCGTACTCTAGCATAGCTGGATTGCTTAGGTGAATGAAATGATTCTTTTATTGGAATGTAAACAGTAGATAGATTTTACTTCATTGTTTATGAATTACACTAAATAGCAGTGCTATGTATTGTGCATTTATTTACTTCAGCTAATTAAATAGAAAAATAGGTATAAAAGAAAATAGTAAATATTATTATTATTCTAGTATTAGTATGCTGATAAAAGTATAGATATTATAGTTAACAGAAGTAAAGTAAGTAAATTAACATCTAAAAACCATATGAAAAGGAAATTGTAAAACAGTTTATAAACATTAACATTCGAGACCAGTATGTGTTTTATCCAAGATAAAAGGATTCTTCTACAATATTTTTTATATTACAATTTTTTTAAAGTTAACAGTATCCTAGTTTCGAGTAGTTTTCACTAAAACCCTAAGCATTCTCTTAACAAAAAATTAGAAGCAAAAACTGTAAAAATTATTTAGGATTTCTTATTTTAACAGAGCTAGTATCAAACTTATAACTGAAAGTCATTTCATCATTCATTATTTTATATTCAAAAATAGATTCAAGAATGCTATAAGTAGAAACAAGGATTTCATAAACTGTAGGGTTTTACAACAGTTCTTTTTAACTCTTAAAAATCCGAGTTTTAGAAATTAAACAACATTTCATAAACAATGCTTAAAAATTTATTATAATACAGAGTATTAATAAATACAATACATATGTAAATCATGAACAAAATAAACCAATAATAGTTAACCATTCATATATATAAAATCCTTATTCAAAGGTAGGATTATAGCCTGTAGAGTCGAAGGGTTGAAACCCAAGCCTGCTAGTAAAACTGAATATACAAAAGTATTTTATATTAAACTATAAATAAGATACATTACTGAGAGGAAAGGTAAAACCCAGTTCATTCTACAACTTGACTGTTCCACAGTCTTCATTTCTTTAATTTCAAATGTAAAAAGGAAAACTGAAGAAACACGAGACATAGGTCACTTAGCATCTCTGAGCTCAGAGGTGGTGTCTTTATAAACCTTAAACAAAAACATTTACATCGCTTAAGCTGTAAGGATGAAACTGCATAACCAAAACCACATATACATCACGGCTTCAAGAGCCTGTGTTACCCAGCGAAGTATCGGAAGGGTTTTTAAATAAAACATGGGTAATATTTATTAACAAGCTAAAAGTCATAACTAATAGAAAACCAAAGCCTTGTATCCACCCACAGGAACCACATCCAACAGTCCAAACCGCAAGCAGGGAGAACCCTCATTGAGACCGAAGCTTACTAGTTGGAAGCCCACAAAGTCAATTGGTGCACGAGCTTGCATTCCACCCATATCCTGGAGCTAGTAGTAGGATTTTGCAAAACACAAGTGTAAACAATATTTTTTTTAAACGCTAATCTTAAAATGGTAAAAACCTAACACGGTAAATCGTTTTACAAGAGGAAATTGAGTAGAGTGAAATGTATACCTGTGAACAAAAAGAATCAAAGCCGAGAAGAAACGGCCACACCAGTTCGAATGCACTGAACCCAGAAGCAAGAAAACCCTTAAGCCAACTCCGCGAGAGAGACAACAAAGAGACAATCTCAAGTTCACAATGCCAAAGCTATGAATGAGCAGTCACAAGGGTAAGTCCGATACAGCCTTTGAGCCACTTGCAGAAACATTTAACCACTCTCACAATATATTCCTTACTCACAAGAGAAACCAAAACACAAACCATGATACCAAGAATCACTTTACAAGTAATGAAAACTACAGTGCCAACAAGCAAGGAGGTTGCAGGCCTCTCATGGTCGCAAAGACTCACAACGCAGCCTGCAGGAGGAAAAAAAAACCCTCAGAAACTAGTTTAGTATTAGACTCAAACAAATAAGGTTTGTTGCTATCAATTTGACTATGATTATTGTAGTTGATAGGTAGATAAAAATACCTTAGGTTGTAAATTAGGATGATGGTTGTAGCTTAATATTGATAATTTATAAATCAACATAGTATTATAACCTTGGAATAATAATGGTATCATGGTTATAAAATCAATACTATGCACACAGCTTGTCTACTAGCTATTCCTAGAAGATATTTATAATTGCAAACAAATAAAACAAGTTTGGTATTGTTTTAGGACTAGTAAAGGAAAAATAGAATATAGATATAATGTTATATATGATTTATTTTATAAACTTGGAAAGCCTTAAACTTCTCCACATAATAACTTGATGTTGATAAATGAGGGAGTCTTCAAGAAGACTGAAGACTAACTTTATTGAAAGAGTTTCTCATAAGAAGCTAATCACTCATTGAAAACTTTACCAACGATAAACATAAGAATATGTTCATACTTAAAGAGAAGTACACTTGAGTATTAAAAGTAAAAATAGCAGTAGGATCATGAAACAGTCGAAGTGATTATGTACCAAGACCATGAGCTCTATGCTCACTATGGAAATATATAATTGACTATGTACTATAATTTATAAAAGATAATCATTTTACAACTGAAAAAACGTTGGAAGAAGTTACTCTTTAAAGGCATTGATTATGTCAGGATAAAAGGTCAATCTAGCTTTAGATATAAATACTGTCATAGAATCAAAACAACGAAGGAAAATTACTTTACCTCTTCGGAGACTTGCAGTTTAATAATCGATTTATATACTATCATATTAACATGCTAGGGAAGTACTTTCTTGACAAAATTTAAAATAAACTCCTACATGATCTTATGCTTATTGTTGAACCTGTAAGAACCAGTAGTCCATTTGAGTTAGCAGAATGCTAAGTAAGCCCCGATTTCAAACAAGGTTTCTCACCTACTTGACAAAAGTAAATCATCAGTATAGATAGTAGAAACTAAATGTAAGTCCTCTTTCTATCACATATGAAAATTAAAATTGTATTATTTTTTCTGTTATTTGAAACTAACCCTTAAATTTTGTTAAACTGTTTCATTTTCCGCTAACTGCTAGCAGTTACTAAATTGCGATTTAAGACATTTTATGTCACTTTAAAAATTTTAAATTTTTACAAAATTTTGGGTCATTAAAAGCACACTCTTGGATATGATATGAAATTATTTGGATCTGATATGATCTTATTTGGTTCAGGTTTTAAGCTTCAAGAGATTTCAGTAATGCTTGTATCTTCTCTCATCAATTTTGGTGTGAAAAATCAAGTACCACAAGTCTCCTTCAAAATTGTTGTTGGGGATTTGATATCATTCCACACTCTCAGATACGATATGAAATTATTTGGATATGATATGATATTATTTGGATCTGATATAATATTATTTGGTTCAATTTTTAAGTTCCAAGAGCCTTCAATCATGCTTGTAGTTGGTCTCATAAATTTTGGTGTGACAAATCAAGTACCGCAAGTCTTCTTCAAATTTGCTGCTGGGGATTTGATGTTAGTTTCCTCTTATGAGTTTTCTAATATTTTATTTTTTGAATCATTGGTTATTTATGAATATATATCAGATTATGGAGCTCAATCATTTTCTCTCCATAGTCCCAGGGCTTCTCTACCTATCTATTTGATCACATGCTCATCTCCTCATAGAACTAGGAAAGATGGAGATATTTTGCGTTCGCCTGGACACATGCTCTTAACACTTGGAGCTGATTATACCTCACATGGTCCGATTTTCAAGGCTGAAATATATCAGTTTCTTGGGTGTTCCTCACATGGTTCAAATTCTCAAGCGCTTTTTCTCTCTCATCAGTTGATTTCAGTTTCTCTACATGGGTTTAGTTTTTCTAGCAGATGTCTATATTTCTGATTCTGTTGAGCATATTCTTCTTATTCCAAAGAGGAAGATTACTCTAGACATAAACATTTAGTTTGGATTCATAGGTTCACATGCACAGATTTAGGATGCTACTACACAGAAGAACTAGAATACTTCCTTCTTGCTGCATAGTGTTGCAAATTGCAACAAAAGATTTTGCAAGTTTTTTACTTGTATTTCTTGATTCATGCTTATCTTGAGGGGGATTTTTTCCCATGAGGTTTTCCACTATTTCCTCAGTTTATTAAGCATCTATTTTATCTTTTATATTTTATATGGGTGACTTTTTTTCTTGTTTCCAAGGCCCATAGTTGTCCAAGTTAGGATTCAGGAGGGGTGTTAGGATTTATAATCCTCCCTTGTCCAAACTGTCTATTAGATTATATTTTCCTACCTTAGGAGTCATTTAGTTATTATTGGGTCCACTAGTAACATTGGTTCCAGTTGGCCTAATGGGGCCACATGTACCAGTCACTAGAGTACGAGGAACACCGATATAAGTTAGCTGGAACTGATTGCACTTGCATACATCAGTTTAAGTGCCTCATAGACCAATCCCTACATTTTAGGAGCCACTGGGAGTGCGGAAACCAAGCTCCTTTAGCTGTTGGTAGTTAGTGACTATTCAAGATTAGTTATGATTCAGTTAGATTTAGTTAGAGATCCTTTAGTTCAGTTAGCGCCAGTTATGCATGGTTGCATGTGGGAAGGCGCTAGTTCTCACCTACTTCTCACCTACCACTGCAGGTAGACTGGTTTTATTGATTGTAACTGATTGAGAGACTGTATTAGACATATGGAGTTAGTCTATTGGACTCCGATAGTGGCTTAGAAAATTCTAGTTAGCCATGTAGTATGTCTAAGTTGGTAGATTCGAATTCATTTCTCATGATTCGAATTCTCCTATTTGTAACATTGTTGTATACTGTCGGGTGTAATGAAGTTTATACTGTAATTATCTGAGCAATACTTATCTGTTTCCTGTGAGATTTGATTTGTTCAGTGTGTATTATTCATTCCTTTTCACTACATGATAATTAAGAATCTGATTGCACTCATTGCTTTGAATATATAATGGCACAATAATTCTAATACAACTATCTTCATATTTGCTCAAACATTGACAATTTCCACATGACCAAACATTTCAGTTTTCATTCATATTTGGTTGGAATGTTCTTGTATTTCAATGAAGAAAATATGAAACTCCCTGAAATAGTTTTTACCGCTGAAATAAAAAATAATGCTTTCAATTATATGAATCTCATCATGTCAAAAGTGTACAGAGATATTTTTCAAGCAAAGTTTCCGAGAGTTCTACCAGAGATGGAAGAAGTGTTACAATTTATCCATGATAGAAGAAATGGTGACTGATTCGTTTTAAAGGAACATACTATCATCATGGTTTATTTTTTTGTTCATGAGCTCTATATTTTTCCTGCATTTTTTACACCAATAATTTTTTCTCAAGAATTCATCAGACAAGAGCTCATTGTGGAGAATGAACTTTTTTTAAATTTTAGGAAAAAATTGGAGATTAAGTTTCTTTTGAAAGTGGGTCCTTGTATTGTGAAGCATAAAGATGCTCTCCTAGTGATTGACGGATGGTTACAAGATATAAAATTCATGAAAGCATCAAATATGAATTATGACCCACATCATATTATATCACAAAGAAGACATTATATTATATTATTATGACCCACATCATATTATATCCAATTCATGAGTATTTGTTAATTATTCTTTGATGATTTTGATTTCTAGTTCCTAGATCATGTGCAAGAATTAATATGGTATCAGAGCTTATGGCGGGACGAAGATCAATCTCTCAAAAACAAGATTTTTGACAGATTTCTCCATGAAATTTGAGCAATAGATCAAAAATCCGGCACTGCACCAGAAGCCAAGGCTTACCACTCAATATCCCAAGTAAAGAACTTGTTGATCAAGCTTACTTGATTGACTATGTTGGGTGTGATGAAAGCCTAAAATGTGCAGGTTGTCCAACCTTACGGTGCCCCTTTTGTTTTGATTTGCAGGTTTTATCAGGTACAACTTCAAATGGACTCATCAATCCCTCTTCTCACCCCATTCACAAGCTATTCGGAATGGAAGTTGAAGATGATTGCATTTCTGAAGAGACGAGGTCTCTATGAGGTGTCTATTGGACTTGGAAAAGAGTCTTATGAGAATGAGAATGAATGGCTAAATGACGGTGATAGAGCTATTGGAGCAATATGTCTGGCCCTTTCTGATAGCTTGTACTACCTTAGGCTTGGTTCTGTTGAATACCCAAAGGAAGTCTGGACAATATTGGACAAAACCTTTGGCAAGCACAATGAGGATCATAATAGTAATTTGGAGATCACAGACAAC
>LPNX010964460.1:0-66611 GCA_001517045.1 Pseudotsuga menziesii | reverse complement strand
AGTCAAGGAGGCTAACTGGAGCACTCCGGGGGTGATCTGTGTGACATTAATGCACCTAATTGCTAACTGGTGGTTACAATCAGTTCAACCAGTCAGTTAAAGTCAGTTAAGGCACCTCCAATCATTAAATATATTATTTAATGATTATTTATATTTATTTAATGAATTGGAGTCACCAAGGCGCCTCCACCAACTTCTGATGGTCAGTTCAGCTTCAGTTAACCTCATCGGGGTTCATTGGAGTCATGCAGCACTAGCACTTGATGGTTGGATTGCTATGACACGTGCTTGATCTCCTTAAGTTGAGATTCAGTCATTTATTGCACTCCAACTTCAGTTAGGGTTTGGTGAGTCAATTAGTGTTTTGGTCAAGTGGTTAACTGAGTGAGATTGAATGGTTGAGAGTCAGTTAAGCTAGACTCACTCACTGAATTCGAATTGTCTCCTTAGGTATTTGAATTCTTCATGGAGTTAAGCCATTGATCAGCATTGGAATTATAACCCATTATTTTTTATTAAATATACAGAGAGGAAACCATTTTCTGGTCCCGGTTATTTCCAATTCATGAGTATTTGTTAATTATTCTTTGATGATTTTGATTTCTAGTTCCTAGATCATGTGCAAGAATTAATAGCTATCGAGTTTATTGGTATGTGTGATCGTACCATCACTTGGAAATTAAGGCTCTTCTTCAAGATATGTATTGAGTCATACTCTGCATCACACGCTTGGCTATCACATAGCCCCTGTACCCTGCAGGTTAGCACTATGCAAACATGCATTCATAACAATATTAAATCAATAGCTAGTCCATATCATCAACATTATTTCCTTTCATCACATAAAATCACAAAATAATTCGCATCATGGATGGGTGCCCATGTACCACATCATACCTATCACATCATACCAAGGATTACAATCAACTATATGTTTTTGTTATGAAATAAATGAATATGATGACGACTACTGCATGATAATCACACAAGCACAATAATTTCATATAAATGATAATCATCATAACATCATAATCAAAGCATCTACATAGGCATGTTAATTGTCGTAACATCATGATCAAAGCATAATATAAGCATGATAACATCATAATATCATAATTAGAGCATAATCTTGATAACATCATAACATCAGTAAATAATCACATATAACATGCCAAAATATAGTTTATGAAGTATAGTTGAGTCCACAGATAATAAGTAAATACAGTGTAATAAGTCTGAGTGATAAATATGCCTGAGTCAAAATATGGGGTACTACATGCACCCACCCTTCAGGAAACTTCATCCTGAAGTTGTGGTCAAAATAGTGAGGGAAAATCTTGACGCATAGTCTTTGTGTCCTCTCAAGTAGCAGATCCTGGGCTGTACTTGTCCCACTGGACCTTAAATTGGTCCACGTGTCGACTGCAGAGCTGTCGAACCCTATGATCTAGTATACATAATGGTTCGGCCATGAAGGTTCCCTCATCTGAGACTTGCAAGTCCTTGCAATGAATCTTGTGAGACTCATCAGCTATGTAATGTCGCAATACTGAAACATGAAATACATTATGAGTCCTATACAAGTGGGGTGGCAGTGCAAGACGATAAGCTACCGGTCCGATTCTTTCAAGAATATCGAATGTCCCTATAAAGTGAGGTGACAACTTGGTCCCCTTTCCAAACTGAATGGTACTTTTATTCGGTCGGATGCGTATAAATACACGAACCCCTACCTCATAACTTCTATCAGTTCTGTGTGCATCAGCATAACTCTTTTGTCTATCATGTGCTTCTTTAAGTCCCTTCCTGATCTGTACCACTTGCTCTTCCATATCCTTCCCGACTAAAACACGATCCTCCAACCTGTCCCAACTAAGTGGAGTCCTGCAAGGTCTCCCATACAATGCCTGGTATGGAGGCATACCAATGGAGCTGTGATGACTGTTGTTATATGCAAACTCTACTAGAGGAAGATATTTCTCCCACTGTGTCTCCTGATCCATAACATACATCCTAAGCATGTCCTCCATCATCTGATTCACCCTCTCTGTCTGCCCATCTATCTCGAGATGATAAGCTGAGCTTAATTTCAGCTGGGTCCCTAATGCTGACTGCATGCTTGTCCAAAATCTAGATGTAAACTTAGGGTCTCGGTTAGAAATTATCTTCTTTGGAAATCCATGAAGGCATACAATTTCATTTATGAATACCCTTGCTACATCCGTCACATCATAAGTGTCTCTCACTGGAATGAAGTGGGCACTTTTGTTCAGTTTGTCGACCACCACGAGTATAGCATTATGTCTCGAGGATGTGAGAGGCAATCCCACAACGAAGTCCATGGAAATGACTTCCCATTTAGTCTCAAGAATATCATGAGGTTGTAAGAGACTGGCTGGGTGTCGATGATATTCCTTGACTTGCTGACATTCTAGGCATTTCGAAACAAAATCAACTACATCACTCTTCATACTGTCCCAGAACAAGAGCTTCTTCGTGTTTGCATACATCTTCTTCACTCCAGGGTGCGCACAATAATGTGCCCTATGGGCCTCTCTAAGAATTGCTTCCCTGAGATTACCTTCTTTAGGGATATACATTCTCCCTTGGTACCGCAGCAACCCATCTTCTTCAATATGGTACCCATAATACTTCGACTTACACTTCTTCCCACTCTGAATATCTGAGGTTACCTTTATATACCAACCATCACCCAAGAGTTGTTCGAGCACTTTATCCTTCAAATCCACTTTCAAGGGGATTAAGGAGAAAATCCTCGTCCTTAGACTTAGAGCGTTTTCCACCACATTCTCCTTTCCTTTGATATATGAGATACCAAAGTCATACTCACTCATGAACTCACTCCATCGTTGTTGCCTAGCATTTAGATCCATTTGTGTAAAAATATACTGCAAACTCTGATGATCTATTTTAAGTGTGAAACTTCTGCCAACCAGGTAGTGTCTCCATAATTTTACTGCCAGCATTACTGCTGCCAATTCTAGATCATGTGTGGCATATTTCTCCTCATGAGGCTTCAACTTACGAGATGCATAAGCTATTACCCCACCTTCCTGCATTATAATTGCTCCTAACCCTTGCTTTGAGGCATCAGTACATACCATGAAGTCTTTATCCATGTCCGGTACCCGTAAGATTGGTGCACTCGTTAGCAATCTATTTAATTTAGCAAAAGCGTCATCACATTCATTGGTCCACTCATATCGGATTCCCTTTCGCTGCAAGGTGGTGATGGGTTTTTCAATCTTGGAGAATCCTTCCACAAATCTTCGGTAATACCCTGCTAATCCCATGAAGCTACGCACCTCATGCGCATTCTTCGGAATTGGCCAATCCTCGATGGCCTTCACCTTTTCTGGGTCCACTGAGATCCCTTCTCCTGAGATGATATGCCCTAAGTAGTGAATCTCCTTTTGGAAGAAACAACACTTTGACAACTTACCAAATAGTTTATGTTCCCTTAAGCAAGTTAAGACTAACCGCAAGTGCTCCTCGTGCTCCTTCTCGTTCTCATAATATATAAGAATGTCATCTAAGAATACCTGAACAAAGTGGTCCAAGTAATTCCGAAAGACACTATTCAAGAGGATCATGAATACTCCTGGAGCATTGGTCAAACCAAATGGTACTGCTACGAACTCATAATGCCCAAATCGAGTTCGAAAAGCAGTCTTAGAAATGTCATTTTCTTTAATCCTGAGCTGGTGATACCCCGACCGCAAATCAATCTTAGAGAAGACTGATGCGCCTTTCATCTAATCAAATGGGTCATCAATTCTTGGTATAGGATACATGTTCTTCACTGTGGATTTGTTCAAATCCCTATAATCTATGCACAGTTACAAAGATCCATCCTTCTTCTTAACAAAGATCACTGGTGCTCCCCAAGGTGAGATACTAGGTCTAATTAGTCCCAAGTCTAGCAACTCTTTTAACTAGATCTGTAACTCTCAAAGCTCAGGGGTTGTCATTCTATAAGGATTCTTTGAGATTGGCTCCGCACCGGGTTTCAATTCGATTGTAAAATCAAGCTCTCGTATAGGAGGTAGTTGTGGAAGTTCTTCTGGAGAGACATCCTTGAACTTAGATAATACTGGGTAAGAATTCAAGGAAGGTTCTTTACTATCGCTCACCGTCTCAACTACAAACAACTGACATCCTTGTCTTAAACACGTTTTAGATTTCACCACGGAGATGAAACGGAGGGATATTTTCCTCTTTCGACCCTCATCATCAAGGAACAAGAATTTCTTTGCATAGAAATCCATGAAATCTCTATGGTCTTCTAACCAATCCATGCCGACAATGAGGTCATAGGTGCCCAAATTGGTGACATAAGCGTCCATCTTAGTGGTGCATACTCCTAAATCAACCTGACACCCTATTATCTTAAGACCTACTGCCTGTTTAACCCCTGAAGCCATCTCGACCGATTCAAAATCATCATGCTTGCAGGCTTCCAACCCAGATTTATCTAATGCATATGGTGAAATAAAACTATCTGTTGCACCAGGATCAAATAAAATTTTAAGTTTGACATTGTTTACTTTACCAGTGGATTCTACTATGGTGGACTGATGTTCTTCCTGGTGATTGTGAACAGCTGCATGAATCCAATGAGTGTTATTAGAATTGCTCATGGATGCTTTTTGTTCCTTTTGTCTGCTGCTGGTCTGCCCTTTAGGACAATCCCGCTGAAAATGAGGACCTCCACATCCCCAACAAGAAACATTAGGTGGTGCTTGCATGTTGCTGGGAGGAGTCCTCTGGGATGTGTTCCTTCCCTGAGATCCTCTAAAACCTCCCTATCCTCTAAAGGAATTGCCCTGTGTTCGTCCTTGGTTCCCATGGTTTGTTGACGAAGCCTGCGATACTAAGTTAACTGAAGTGTTACCTCTCGGGGTGAACCTGTTACCATAAGGAGGAGGTATGGATTGTCCTCCTTTGAAGTATGGTCGTGGGGCCTTCCCTATAACATACTGATTTGATCCTATCAACTTCCTGCCTCCCTTTGCATTTGACATATCCTTAGCATAGCGAGCATACTCAACTGCCATGGCAACTGAAGATGGCTTCCACATCCGTATTGCGGCCCTGATCTTGTAGTTAAGTCCATATACAAATCGATCCACCTTTCGATCATCCGAGTCCAAGTATGGGACATACTTTACCAGTTCCATGAATCTAGCTTCATACTCTTCCACTGTCATGTTTCCCTGTACCAAGGCATGAAAGGAACTCGCCTGTTGTTCCCTGTAATAAGTCGGAAGATACTTCATGTTGAACCTCTCCTCGAATAACTCCCATGAAACAGACAAAGGAGTAAGATGCAA
Organism: Pseudotsuga menziesii; assembly: GCA_001517045.1. Classification (NCBI taxonomy): domain Eukaryota; kingdom Viridiplantae; phylum Streptophyta; class Pinopsida; order Pinales; family Pinaceae; genus Pseudotsuga; species Pseudotsuga menziesii. Next base: position 61,257 of record LPNX010964460.1, on the reverse strand, counting down.
TTGTTTCTCAAGGTCTGACCACCAATTTAAGGCATCTCCCTTTAGCTGGAAGATGGCCATTCTATCCTTGGAACTCGAAGTATACTCATTTAGTGTGAAGCACCTCTTCATACCCTCAAGCCATGCTTTGGCGTGCTTACTCGGTCGTCCTCCTGAGAACTCAGGAATTTTGATCTTCTGTAGCTCTCTAGAAATATCCTGAAGCGGTTCTTTCCTTGGGCCCTATGCCCTCTCAGAGTTTTCTCGACTCACCTGTGTGGTTTCTACCTCTACGATCCTCTCCGACTGCTTGTTTAGGGTGGTCATGATGGTTTCCAAGGATCTTAGTATCACCCCCATCTCAGGATTGGAGGTTACCCTTGGCGGTGTCGGTGGTGGGGTCTGTGGTGGTGGCGAGGGTGGTTGACCTCGACCTTTCCCTCGACCTCGACCTCGACCTCTGTGTTTTTGAACCATGATAATTCCTAACATATTCAACGACATTATGCCATTATTATCTCAATCTAATAATTGCAGAGATAAAGTTTAGTTATGCAATGCTTATATTTATGCATAGAGACAAATTGTCAATATTTGCGTAAAACTTGCATAGTCACTTTCATTAAACGATTTCGTCTTGGGTTTTAATCTGTGCCCTAACGTTCAGCTCATAATGCTAGTCTTCACGGTGTCTTGTTTTTCTTATTTCACATCCATCTCACCTCTTCGACTATCAGTCAAAGTTTCGGTAATGCCTTAAGTTTAATACATTAAATACTTTAAGGATTTATAATTTATAATAAATTATTTAAAATAAATAATAGACTAATTAAATAAATTATAAAAAGGCTTAATAATTTAATTAATTATAAAAGCTTAATACATTAAAGTTTACATAATGCATTAATTGTAAGCTTTAGATAATTAATAAAGTTTACATCTCATTAATTTAATATATGTACATTTATATATTCATAAAGATAATAAGCCAAAGCATAGGAGACTCATTCCGCACAAGAAGCACGCTTGCAGTAAAATCAATGGATTATAGTGATTCAAGTTTGTTAATTTAGAAAATAATTTAATTTAGGTTATCAGTGGGTCCGGCCTTATCCCAAATGATTGAATGTATATTGGGTCCGGCAAGCAAGTACTACGTAAAGTAAAAAAAGGATATAAGGAGCTGTAAATAGTTAATAAACTAGCTGTAAATAGGCAATGATGAGATATTCAAACCTCAGCTTATATGCCTTGTTTCTAAGCCCTAGAGATATTCAATATTTGTAATTCATCTCAAAGTTCATCTTAATTTTAGATAAAACCTCCTATTTAATCTATCTTAAACCCTATATTTATTAAGCTGCCTTACTTCTAAGCCACATGGCTTAGTTAAAAACTATGCCATGGATTTGTGACATTATTTACTAAATACAAGATTACTCTTTTCTAGGTTTCGGTAACATTAGCATTTTATGCTATGATTGTTACTTTGAAAAAGTTGTAATATAGACCATTAGATTAAATTCAATTCTATTTAAGGATGTAGAATGTTTTATCTTTTGAAATAGCAAAATCAATATAAATGTTAAATCTGGTCGGCCATAATGTTTTATCATAAAATGCAACATAGATATGCCACTTGTTAATATGCGATAAATAATAAAACATATTATACATATGAGTCGTCTTTTCCACTTTAAATTGGAACACCACTTTAAAATATAAAGTTATAAAATTATATCCACCTTCCAGAAGGCTTCCCTACCTTACTCAAGCGATGGTATGGTGCATGTAAGCCACGTGGGCACATGCATGAGGCTCCCCTGCATGAAGCTCATGTGCCGGTATGATGCATGCCATCTTAGCTCAGCTGGTAGAGTGCGTGGATTTTAAAAAGGTGATACTCCTTGCACGCCTGCGTGCCAATACCTCATTTTTTTTATGATCATTTCCAGATGGAGGAGCTCTGCAACTCTGGTCATGGTTGGTAGTGGTGGCTACTAGGTGCTCCTCCCTTTCTCTCGCATCCTCACCCTTACATAACTTAATGGAGTATGGAGTGGGTGCTACACCTCCTTTCCATCTCCTCAGGTTACACGCGCCCTCAAGCTTCTCTATCGACATCTACGCGTGGGGTTACTGACGGCCGTGTTTTTACAGAATAGAGAATATATATATATATTTTTTACAAGGTCAAATCTCTCATTTCCTACGTCCTATGAGATTTTTGACAACGCTCTGTTAGGGTAATCACTCATAAACTTAATAATCCTTTTGCTTTGCAACGAGCCAATTCCTATGTCTATTCATGTATAGGTATATATTGAATTCTCTATTCCTTTCTAGCAATAGTATTAACGATTATTTATATTCTGTTAAATATTATCAGTGGATATCTATATTTTCAACTCAGGATATGCCCAGATGCTTTCAAGACAACTTCAGGTGTGACACATGGGAAATCAACCTCCAACACGTTCTCTTCTAAGACATAGTGCTGTCACTAAAAGGCAATGACATTCGCCTTGACAGCGCATCCCGGAGGCCCGTAATCATACAACCCAGCAACCCCTCTGTAAATCATGAAAGAGGGTAGGTGAAACAACCTCCGCTCCAATGTATTGTTAACGACTTGCCTGAAAGCCTCTTTGCTCATAGCGGCTCCAGTGTCCTTGGAAAGCCTGGATTGAAGTTCTCGAGATACAGATTGTAGCTCTAATTTCAACTCCTTCAATTGATTGACGACCTACTCGATGGTCGACTTTGAAGCCTTTGAAGCCTTCAGGGCGCGAAATTCGTCACCTTGCTTGTCCACTAAGTTCTGTTTTTCAATCACTAATTTTCTCAGGGATTCAACGTTGTTCTCCACAGTCCCCATTGTTACTGCTGCAGTGCCATAAACCCTGGAAAGTGCAGAAATTGGGTTTTTGATTAGGCGATTTAAGATCTGAAAATGGGTGCAGGATGGGTTTTGGATGGCAAATTTGGAAGACTCTAAAGGAGAAGGTTTGGATTGGATGCATGCAATCCAGGCTTTGGCTTCATCGGTGTAAGAAGCTATTGGCGCGCTGGTTAATTATTTATCATATAATTCATCCTTGTTGAACACAAGCGTTTTGCAATGCTGGTTTTATGTGAGAATCAGTTTTATCTGAGAATCCAAAGAAAAGAAATTGAAAGTGTTGGGCGATAGGAATATGTGAGTTCCCAATCCATGCACATATATATACAGAGAGTGCGCTTCTTGATTCAGTTTAATTCTTGAGAGCGAGTAGGTGCCACAACAATTTCATCCACTCAAGGCAGACTCCATCGATTGAAGGTTCTGCGCAGTCGGTCTCTCATGGAAGTGTACATACTATCACCAACCATCAAGAGTGGGATGCAAAAATATACGAGGCAAAAAGAACTGGAAATATTGTAGTGGAATGGCATGTGGATCCCCAACGAACCCTAATTTCTATGTATCTATTGCTGCGTTATTATCACTGACTGATGCGTCTGCTCCTTTGAAGACTGATTTGTTGGTTAGTAATGTGGATCTCAGTACACACTACAGCTTTAAACTTTGAACAAATTTTGACATGGAGACAGTAATGACCATAGCCGGGAAATCATAGCATTTGGTCAATACAAAAGCCTTAAGTAGCTGGAGGTAGTGTGGAGAGATCGTATACTCCCCGCCATTGGAGATGACAGCGATATGACTATTTACATGGAGTTATTGCAGGTATTGACAGGGATCCCCTCTGGGTAATCACATTGAAATGGCATGTGGATCACCTCCGAGTAAGCACAAAACTAAATTATTTGACCTTCATATACTCCTCCAGGATTTGAACCTAACACGATAGTGCTATTACAAAAATGTTTATTCTGGGCTATTATGCCATGGCCTGAATGCACAGGCCTAAGATTTATCCAATGTTAGTTTTTTTTTGTTTTGAATCTACTCTGTGTTTGGAAAATAAACCATATTTATGGTATTGTGCATTTGGATCTATAGGCATAGACCTGGTGTACACTTTAAATGCTTACAAATATACGTTTGTAGCCAATTTTTTTGAGTTTTTATCTTGGATTTTCTATTGTAGTTTTATAAATTTCGTTCCTGAATATATAATTGAATGTCTAGCATTATGTCAAGTCTATTTTTGGGAATAAGTAATGATTATTGGGATTCTTTGTGTTTCTTGTAATAGTTATTGCTACACCAGTTGTGAACCTTCCTGGTGTTTCACCAATATATTTATTGTGAAATATATTTGGTGTATTTCTTTTTTATTTGACTAATGTATTTAACACTTGAATCCTGTGTATATGGTAGATTTATAGACTAAATAATCCCAAACAATCACAGCATGCCCACATAATTTCTTATTGTACCTCTTTTAAAATTAATTTTATTATTTATGTATATTTTTTTTTCTCATTCCCACATATCAATTGCGAGCCCTCTAGTTCCAGATTTGGAACCTGGATCTGATACCATTCTGTAGTGCTCTTCTTACTGGGCAGAGCACTAAGTCCTAAAATATATAACCACAAAAGAAATTTACTCTTAATTTGATTCTCATTCATTTATTCCTGCAATAAAGAGAGGGTTACCCCGAAAAATACCTGGATTTTAGCAAGAACCTGCTCCTGTAGCCTTGCCTCTCCCTCGTTTGAGCCTCTTCTGAGCCTTGATTCCAATTCAGATGATCCAACCTACTGACCAGCGTTGAACCTGCTGGCCCTAGGAAACCGACAGGTTTCCTAGCCCCCGAGCCCACGTGCCGATAAACCCGATAGCAACTTCCATTTGATGAGTGTAATTCTTCCCCTGGAGTTAACCCCCTCCTCCAGTTTTCTTTCCTTTCTGTTCCATCCCCTTCCTTACTCTCTTCTTCTGTCAAAATTTCTTCTTCTTTCAGATGCTCTGCCCTCAAACTAATCATCCCCCCTGATAAACCGTTTGATCCCCCTCCTTATACCTCCTTCCCCTCCTTTCTTCCACCACCTTCCTTCTTCCACTGCCTCCCTTCTTATTTAAATTAATTTATTTAATTCTATCTTGGGTAGTCCAGTTTAGATTTTGTTTTGACATTTGTTATGCACTAATAAATTTTCTTGAATTGTACAATTCCTCGCCCCCGATGAGATGGTGGAAATTACTAAAATGTTTATCCTATTGAATTGTACGTGTTACATTTAAAACCTAACCAATTGTCATAAAATTTTACCAATGTTGTTTGTTTAAGTTTTATACTGAACGGTAAAAGTAATGGTAATAATAGTATTGTTAATTATTATTTATTAATAACTAAATAATAAGTACTTAATAATAAACATTAATAATATGCAATAATAACAATAGATAATAATAACAAAAGTAAAATAATAATTAATATTATTAACCAATAATTAATTAATTGTAGGATCATTATTAGTTGATTGAAATGGTAACATCGACATGTTTATGTTTATTGTTAAGTCCCCTTGCACATTGTTTCTTAATAAATAAGGTACATTTACAAGTTTAAATAAATCACAATCACTTAGTTAACCCATCCAACTATTTAATGTTTTTCAATTAATATTTCATACTAGCGTGCATGTGTGAGGTGTGCATGCATGGCTAGTACATGCACAGGCTGCACATGTACTATAGAAAAAACCCCTAAATTCTAATTGATACAATTAATATTCCATGCAACATGACCAATATATAGATATAATATGATTTCTTGTGACATTCGGAGTTATTTAACAATTATGTTCTTATTAATCAGTCAGTTAAGATTGGTACCTACCATCACTAATACGGTATCATAAATTCCCAACACTCAACAATAATAACTAATATGTCCACCCATCCTAACCTACGTTCGCATCCTCCCTATCCTTCCTCTGCTAGTACAAAGTGGATGCCAGCTATACTGACCTTCCCACACAGAACCTGAGAGTGGTAGCGTCGACTAACTAGTGGACCAAGCCTCTCCTAGCAGGCATCTGACCATCGTCATCACAACAACTTGGGGAGCGTGTCTCAGCACTGCCCTCCCATGACCTCGGGTATCAAAGTGACATAGGGTGGGAAATGCATCCATCCCTCTCAACATACTGGGTACATACTCATCAAACCATACTGCGTTGCTATCGAGTTTATTGGTACGTGTCATCGTACCATCACTTGGCAATTAAGGCTCTTCTTCAAGATATGTATTAAGTCATACTCTGAAACACACACTTGGCTATCACATAGCCCCTGTACCCTACAGGTTAGCACTATGCAAACATGCATTCATAACAATATTAAATCAATAGCTGGTCCATATCATCAACATTATTTCCTTTCATCACATAAAATCACAAAATAATTCGCATCATGGATGGGTGCCCATGTACCACATCATACCTATCACATCATACCAAGGATTACAATCAACTATATGTTTTTGTTATGAAATAAATGAATCTGATGACGACTACTGCATGATAATCACATAAGCACAATAATTTCATATAAATGATAATCATCATAACATCATAATCAAAGCATCTACATAGGCATGTTAATCATCGTAACAACATGATCAAAGCATAATATAAGCATGATAACATCATAATATCATAATTAGAGCATAATCCTGATAACATCATAACATCAGTAAATAATCACATATAACATGCCAAAATATAGTTTATGAAGTATAGTTGAGTCCACAGATAATAAGTAAATACAGTGTAATAAGTCTGAGTGATAAATATGCTTGAGTCAAAATATGGGGTACTACAAAAAAGAAGTAAGGAAGAGTTTTGAAGGAAAAAATAAATAATTGCTTGAGAAAAATGAAAACTTAATAAAAAGAATATAAGGACAATTTCTAGTACAGGGGGGAAAATTTAATTTGGGATATTATTATCATTGAAGCTACTAAAATGAGGCCCATTTTAAATTTCATAAAGATCATAAACATTAATCACTATAGCAAGACAAAGTTGTGCAGTAAAGAAAGAAACTTTAGAAAAAAGGTCAGTAGAGACAGCTCAAAATACCATCAATTTTCTCAACACTTTGTGGGAAGAGAAATTGAAAATAGTGGGGATCAGAGATAGAATCACAGTGATAAATTGGGCAAGGAAAGTGATTGGAAACCATCATCATGTTGAGAGTGTACAAGCAAAAGCATATCAGATGTTACAACAAGTTAAGTCATTTAAAGGCTTATTTACAAAATTATTTCATAAAGGACTTCCTTGTTTTGGGATGAAGAAAGAAAAAAGATTCCCCAGTTTGATTATCAGGATATGTTTATTAAAGCTCGAATGGATCATAACAAGTTTGAATATATGACCCAATTCTTAACATCGGAAGGTTATAATTGAAAACATTGCAATAGGTTTTGAAATTTTTGATTAATTCATAATGATAGGTGCCAAGTTGTCTCATATCTCTCATGTGGATCATGTGGAGTTAAGAGTTTTAGCTAAAGAAATGAATAATCATGAGGTACCTTCTGGACACCAATGGAAGACAATTGAAAAGTTTGAGAGGATGAAGTATAAGTTGCATCAATAAATACATTCAATCAGAAAACTTGAGCAAAGGATATGTCAAGGTCCACTTCAACGTGGAATTTTGAAAGTTTATAATGTTTATGGAGATTTAGTTTTTAGTTGTAGGACAAATGTAATAAGTTACTTACAAGATTCCTTTTTTAAGAAAATAGGAAGCTGGGTATCAAATCAAGGAGATTGGATGTATAAACACATGTTTTGGAATGTAATTGAGATTGAGACCGATGAGAGTGAGACTCATTTTGTATTGAGAAGTTTCAAGTTTAATAAAAAATTTGCAAATCCAAGTAAGAACTTTTCAAAGCATATATTCTCGTGTTGTTATTTCACAATTTGTATTTCCTTTTCTCCTATGCATGCTATTCATGTTATCTACTTCCTTATTGTTATATTTTCATGCTTGAATGAGATTGAGTTGAATCATAATTCATACTTATATGCTCTGGTTCATAGGGCTCAAGCATTCACAAACATGTTTCCTCTAAAGTTAATATTGGGTTCATCTTTATGGTGCCCATATTAATGGATTGTTCATCTTTCTTCTATTATCACTAGCAATCAAGAGCCTGACTATAAAAGAATAGTTATCCCTCCTATGTGGAAAAAATTGTACTGCGAAATCCTCGTTCATCTTTAATAATTCATGATTTTGACTCCATTCCCAATGGTATCCTCTTGTTTCATCCATTTTCATTATTGATTTAGTTCATATAAAGATATATCTGGCCATTGTATTTAATTTTTGAAATATCCCTCTCTAGGAAAGAATCCAACTTTCCTCTGAAATCTTGGTTTCAAAGGTTACCTCATAACTATCCTTCCACAACCAAAGGGTAAATTCTGAGTGATAACATCTTGGCACTGTTGTTGGGAACTTAAAGTTCAGATTTCCCTTGGGAGGAATGAAAGATTAAAGAGAATCAAATTTCTGTGGGAAAATAGGAGTTCTAATCTTCTTGTTTGTATTTTTCCTTGGAAACTTCAAGTTTGAAATTCAAGAAAAAGGAGACTCCAAGGACAAAATCCTGGCTTTCAAAAAATTCATACAAGAGGTAATACTGATCCTGAAACATTAAAAGTTGTGGAAATCTAGAAAAAATGGTCATGAAAGGAAAAGGGAAAGACCAAGAAGGTACATCTCAGCTAGAAAGGCCTTTTTTCTTATTTCCATTAGAACCTTCAGGTATTCAAGATCTTGATTTTGACATAAAATTTGAATAAATTCTTTTGAAATCAAATTCTGAAACAATTTTAAAGGAAACTGTTATAGATCGTAATAAATTTCAATCATACCTTTTAGAATCTCTTTGGAAAGATTTGGAAAGAACTACAAAAACATAAGTAGAGAAACAAAGAATTCAAAACCCCCAGCCACAAGCTCATAATATTGTCCAACTCCCTCCTAGAATTATGGTTACTAGGTTTTCTTCGCTTGCTTTACCAGTTTTTTTACATGACCTTCCTCAAAATTATGCTCAGAGAATTACATTGTATGATGGAGAGGGAAATTATATAGCTTAACATCAGGTCGATAGGTTTAATGATTTCATTGATCTTGAAGAAGTAGACCATGATGATGCTAAAATGAGGTTGTTTTCCCAAAGTTTATCTGGGAGGATAAGAAATGGTTTGAATCTCTTTCCGCAAGATCTATTCCTTCCTATGATGAATTTGAAACGTGTTTTCTTGACAGATGGGAAGATAAAAATAACCCTTTGCAAATATTGACGCAATACAATAATTTGAGAAAATGAATCTTTGAGTATGTGCAAGAATTTTCTAGCAGGTTTATGAGGGTTTATAATTCAATTCCTGTTGATATTAAACCCCTTGTAGGAGATTCTAAACTGCATTATGTTGATGCATTTGAAAGTGATTTTTCCTTGTTGTTAAGAGAAATAAAACGAACTTCCCTATTTTCTATGTTGAAAGATGCATTAGAAGTAGAATAAAATATAATGGCATCTGGGTAAATAAAAAAAAGGATGAAATAGATAAAGAAAAAATAGAGAAGAAAATGAAGCTTCAAATTCTTCTTCCACTGCCGCAAAATTTGATGTTATGATGCGGACTATGGAGATACTTATGGACAGATTGTCCTTGAATATTATACCTCTGAATAGAGATCCACATGAACCACAAATTAGGAATCCTAATTTTAGGAGACATGTTCCTCCATATTGAAGGTAGACAGATCCAAGAGATCCAAGAAATCAGAGAAACAAAAGATCAGCAAGTGAAGCCCCCTTTTCCAGAGAATGTTGTTGATGAAGAAGAAGAAATTGACCCTTTGGAGAATGAAATACATCACTTTGATATTGTTGAATTTGAATTATATTTGACAAAAGAAGAGCATAACATGTTTTCTCAAGAAGAAGATTATAATTCTTTTGAATTATGTCATGTCCACACATTTTGAATACCAGAAGTGTTGAACTTGCCTAGCACCTAGGGGGTCAAAAGATGCATTAAATAATTAACCTAGGAAATATTATTAAAATGTTAGTTAGGAGGCATGTATCATTATTAATTATTATGCAATTAATCATGTGGAAAATAAGTTTCCATGTCAGGAGGGCACACTTGGGAAATCCATCTTGCTAAGGAGAATATTAGAAACTGTCGTAGGATTGACAAAAGCCAAAGAAAAATAGTCATAGACAAAAGAGGAAACTCTAGGCCAAAGGAGGGAGCAGTTTCCATTTTAGAGTCTCAGTCACAAAAGGTAAAGTCAGGAAAAGTTGTCATAAGGACAATAGTGGGACAAAGGAGGGCACATTTTCCATTTTGAGGTCCAGTCACAAAAGAAGGAAAGATAGAAAAGTTCTCATAGGCAAAAGCAGGAAACTATGGGCCTAAGGAGGGCACAATTTCTAAATTGTATGGAAGATGATAACATGGAAACATCTCAATGACACCTGCTTGCCAATTTATTAAGGAGGGCACACCACTTGGATAGTGTTAGGGTTTTAGAAAGGGAGACATGCCTAGTAGGTGATTGACTTGCCCAACAGGTCACCATTGGCCTATTTAATGATAATTCAAGCTTCATTTATCAGTTTGGTTAATGATTGATCTGTGTTTAGTGGAGCCTAGCTTCCTACAGAGAGTTGTGCCTCAGTCCCTTGGGAGATGTGCCCCAAGTCCTTTTCCCTCTCTTCTTCCTCACCTTTCATTTTCATTGTAGGTGTTGGAGAGATAATGAAAAGAAACATAGCTTCATATCAGGAATCTACTGTAGCCAATCCCTCCATTGAAGTTGATCTCTAGTGAAGGGAACTTCACGTACGTTCCCATCCCAGGCTTAGTTTCAGATTTCGGCCTTCTGCCCTTAGTTTTGGATCCTATTTTTGGAGAGATTAGTAATCCAACCTATAGTTCTGATTTGCACACTCAGCTGCAGATCTTCTCAACAACGCGAAGCTACACACTTAGCTATAGAACCTTTCTCTTAAACCCTCTGCGCACTCAGCTGCAGAGGTCGTCGACGCACTCAGCTGGTACTTAACCTTAAACCCAAAAATAGACCTTAGCTTCTTCGCATTACATCATCATAACAAAAAAATATTCCTTGATTCCTTTACATAAGTGCCTATTTATACAAGTGCACTATTAAAATACCATGGGATTAAACCATGGGTTATTTACAAAAAGAGGGGCTTCGACCCAACCCCGAAGCCCCTAAGACTATTTTGGACCGCAACTCCGCTTACAAGCTTCGCACCAAAACCGCGGAGTTGCCAAAATTAAGGACCTTCAAGGTACGAGCCCCAAAACCTATTATTGATGTGCTCAGTAAAAAAAAATTATTATGACTTCTGTAATACTGTAATATTTCTATTCAATATTCTCTCATGTTAAGTTTTCATGAGTGAGATTTTATTTTCCCATTAGATGAGTGTTTTAATCAATTTAATGAAATGAGAATAAAGTAATGGCCATTAGAAGGAGCCTGAATGATATAATGTGTTAAATAATGATATATTAATCTCCATTAAATTCCATTATCAGATCTTATTTCATTTTGGTATGAAATTCATGCATTTATATACACCCTTTCTAGATGACTAGGAAAAATTTACTAGTCTTACAGGTCTATTAATTATGAGAGTTATGTGCATCAAAATTCAATTCTGTAAGTTTATGTGGTTATATAAATTATCCAAATACCAATCCCAACCTCCATACAGAGATTTAATTAGGTCCATACCGAGTTTCAACAGCCTCCTCTACGTAGGGTCTCCCTAGGCCAAAACTGCCAGTTTTTTCCAAATCTTTCCTAACATCCCCAAATACTTCCAGAATTGTTCTTGGATATATGAAAATTTATTTAAATATTATTACCAGTGTCTCAACACATATAAACCTTTCAAAATCCTCTGGTTGATTGGATTTTAAAAAGTATTCCTAGTTGCACGGTTAGGTGACCCAGAAGCATGGGAGTAGGTTTCAGCGGAGATGATTATGAAACATAAATGGTACCTCATATAAATGTGTTAGGGAATATAATTTATCATTCCTAAAAGTGTTTTTTTGGTTTCTTCCCTCATCCTGCTTCCCTGTTTATAAATTTCTTAGCAAAATACCCTTATCTTCCTAGTTCAAAAGTTGACTGATTGAGTGCAAAGTTTTAATTCATAATTTTAATTAAATTTGCAACAAGTTAATATTATGGTATGTATACCATATCAGGGATATTAAATTGTTAATAGAGCTCTTTCCTTGGCCCATCCTATGGAAATTAAGCTCTCAAGTAGAAGAAAAAAATTACAGCCATGTCTTACTCTGAGGAAGACTTCAATGAGCAGTATGAAGAGTACTGTAGAAGGTATGAAGAATAAGAAGGCCCCTATGTTGATGGAGGTATACTGAGTAATGAAAATGAATACTCCTATGTTTCATACTACCAGGAATTTATGAGACCTATATCTATTCGTAATGGGTTTCCTTGTAGAGGGAGTCCAAAGTAATCAATTGTGTACCTTGCAAATTATTCTGGACTGAGTGATGGACTTATGAAGGTCCTTTCTTTTCAAGAATACTGCAATCTTGAAATACATAAGTTGTTCATAGATACCTACTGTGGTACAAACATGAAAATTATTGCACATATGGTTGATTAACTGTGCAAGGAAGTGGGGACTAGATGGTTGCCACCTACAACCAAAAGAGGAGCAAAAAAGGAAGATTAATGAAAGCCATATGCTTGTCCAAGCAGCGAGAGAATGTTTGGTTTTCTTCAAACAAAACTTCCAGTGACCATCAAGATGAAGAAGTCTCAATTTCCTTAAACAAGAAGAAAAATGAAGTATAGATAGAGATCCATGAGGTGAAGTGCATAGGAGAAGAAGTTGAACATGAATGCACTTCAAGCTTCTTGGCGGGTGATCTCCATATCACTACTCAAGATGTGGGCTCATGTATGGATGGAGAGAAATATTTTGGATCATATCCAAAATAAGATTACAAATCAGAGTTACTGTCACCTTGGGATCCACATAAGGAAGAAGAGGACAAGGCCACATCGCTTGGGTGTGAACTGAAGAATTTGGTGGAGGAGCAAGCTACTAGAGTATCACTAGATGAAGAGGGTAGTATGAAGACTATGTCTGATAAAGGTTTTGATTTTTGCAAAATCCATGTTTAATTACAACCATCTGATTCTGGGATGATGAAGAGAATTTACTTTCCTATGAGAATTTCAAAACGAAGGATAATGGTGAGGGAAAAGAATTCACTCCTATTTTCTCTGTTGGTCAACACCAAATCATTGCAAAGGAGGGTGATGCTGTCAATGATGATAAGGGAAATTTTGGATCAGATCCAAACTTAAGAACATATATCAAATCTGAAATCATCAGTTTAACTTTCTAATGAAGTGGAAGACAAGCCCCCAACGGCTGGGTGTAAAATAGAAAATTTGAAGGAGAAAAATATGATGCAAAGGGATGCACACAGACCAGATTTTCGTACACTCTTGCAACATGATGAAGATGAAATTCCAATGAATGAGATGCTTTCTTATTTTTGTAAATATCAAATGTCATTACAACCTTCAGATATACCCTCCACTTCACATCATGGAAGTGATTTTGCAGAAAATTCAGAGGCTGACTTGTATCCTAAGAATGAGTTTTGTGTCGTGGATCCACGCCACATGAAAAATGGTCTTAGATATTAGTTGTTAGAAGAAGAAAACTTGATGGAGGATCTTATTTTTGAGCCACATAATTTGAGTGGATCACTAAAGGAGGACATAGAGAAGCTTATGGCAGCCATGAACAACTTTCTTGGCATCAATTCCTTGGTGGCAAGATGTTGTTGGAAAGATTCTAGAGGAGATATGGAAGGAGAATCCATTCTGGAGGAGTGCATAGCACTGAAAGAATGCATGTACAAGATAATGGAGAGATATATGAAATTACTATCTGATAGAGATGATCTCCTCATGGTGGCTGAAATGTACTATTCTGCATTCAAAAGGGAAACAGAATAATCTGAAAGACTCCATATTAAAAGGGATGCTACATATGATTCCTTGAATAAAACCCAAAAAGCTCTTCAAGAGTCAAGGTTTCATATTGTTCAACTTCAAAGGGAGTTGAATGTACCACACCCCCCATCTCGCATGGAAAAGAATCAGATACACATGGTAGGAACTACTTTGGATGTGCTAAAGGGACCTCATGTGGAGGACAACCAAGAGGAAGGAGCAGATTTTAAGGTGCTTGTGAAAAGCTATGAGGAATAAAATATTGCCAAAGCACTCATTGAGGTTGAGAGGAAGGATGAAGAATTATTCTCTATCAGAAATATGGCTGATCACATTCCATATGGATCAACAAATAAAATCCCTTATTCATCCATTGATTGGGTGAATAGAGACAACTTTGGAATGAAGATTGTGGGAGGTGAAGAGTTTAATTTCTACAATAAATTTCTTGTTTTGACTAACATTGTCCTAGCATGTGGGAAGCTAGAAAACTGTATCTTGCAACCATATTATACCTCCAGTACATATGCATAGGAGGTGCATTGTGATTCGTATGTGCTTGAAGGATTTGAGAGAAAGCAAAATCAAGGCTAGGAACTGGCCCTTATTGAGAAAGATGAAGAAGATTTTGTTCAAGAATTTTTTGATTTGAAGAAGAGTCATTAGGAGGAATTATCTATGGGAAAAATAGTTGAGGAAACACTATTTGAGGTAGCAGGTTATGGTATTTGTTTATCCAAGGATTTGGTAGACAAGTATATCATTGAAATGAATATTCATGGGTGCTCAATTCTTTCTTGCATGGGTGAAGCATTGTTTGACATTCAAGTCTGGGAAAAAATACTTCATGAACTACCTCTATGGGTGGCATAATTAATCATGGGGAAGATGGATGATAACATCCTATTTGGAACATCAAGAAAAGGTGTCTATTCATCCATGGATTGGATGGGCAGATACATAACATAGATGGAGACTAAAGGGTGTGCAAGCTTGGCTCACATTGGTAATATTTTTCTTTGATTTGTAGCAGGTTTATAGATGCATATGGAATTGTTATATTATGTGAGAAGCATATAAGAAATGCATGGAATCCATTGGATGCATTGGGTACACAAAATTCCGAGGATTGGGTATGCATACATGTGGCAAATTTATCATATTGCATTCATAGAATGTGGTATGCAACAGTTCATGACATAAATCAACTCGCACCAGAATATGGGGTTCCAATATGGTTGTGGGATCCTGCCATTTCTTGGGATGACAATTTACCAAAGGTGGTAGGACGATTTAGATGTCTATAGAGGAGGCAGTGGGATCCATACATTCTACCCAGTTACCTTAACTGGGTTGAAAATTTTGATGGAAAGAAGTGGTCATTAAAGGAATGACTTAGATAATAGTGGTGTCACAGAAACATGGTGGACAACTTTTGCAGCACTCTGGGGTGCTTCTACTTGAGGAAAAGTAGACTTGGGAGGGGAGTATTGTCATGTCCCCACATTTTGAGCACCATAAGTGTTGACCTTGACTAGCACCTAGGGGGTCAAAAGATGCATTAAATAATTAACCTAGGAAATATTATTATAATGTTAGTTAGGAGGAATGTACTTGGTTAGATTAATTTTCATTATTAATTATTATGCAAATAATTATTGTTGGGTAAAATTATTACTATTTAATTTACCGTCAATTAATTGTCAACCAGGACACGTAAACTTCAAGTCACTACACCATATGTGCAGGGCAAATTGGTTTCAGGCTCATGACTAGAGTAATTTTGATTTACTCACAGATAAGAAAGAAAATGTAATTGATGGAACTACTACTCTATTAAATGATCAATGCCAAGAGTTATTAGGTCTGACCTAAAGGAAGAGGATCAGCTTGCTGAGCCCTATTTTACAGTCTATAAATTTGTCAGAGCCAATGTAATCTACAACAACCTTAAGCTATGCTAATTATCAATCTATTCTTCAAAACAAGCAACCAAGCAAGTAAGTAATTTATTAAAGGAAAATCCTAGTTTCAAACTTGCTTACATGATGAATATGCTGGATCAATCCTAATGGTCTTATACCTGTTTAACATTACATATAAAACTACACTCATCAACCTTAAAGGATCTTATGATGTCTCTTCTTAACCCTAAATCATTCACAACAATTACTAGAATGAAATCTGACTTTCTGCTAATGACAAATACACTATTCCTATGTTCTATGCTCACAACAATGTATTGAAACTATTCAACAAATACACACTTCACTCTCATTTGCATGTTCTACGAGACTGATATTCGAACCCTAGGAAACAATGCTGTCACCTATTAATGAACTATGATTCTTTTCCTTAATTTCATTCAATATCATGAAGTAAACAAAAGCATAACTCCAATCCCTATATAGCTAATTCCAACCGCTGTCTGGAAAACCTTAGAAACTCTGTAAACTAAGATCTCTAAACCCTCTATGGATTCAATAAGTACTGCAAGTTCTTTCACACTTTTAAAAACAATACAATCCAATCCTTTAAAATACTCCACAGCTTTGTAGACTCTATAACCCTGAAGGATTCTAGACGAAGATTGTGGTCATCCAATAATCGATATCACTCTGAGAATAAAAGAAGTATGAAACCCAAATCCAACTCTCACTATTCTGCTAGATTAATCCTACATGCCAAACTGAATATACTCAAACTCATCACGCATGACATTGATTAGTTTCATGTAAGCATAAATATCATTCCAAATCACAAGTGAATAAAAACCATTAGCATACCTTCATAAAAACAGTGTCAAAATATGCAATATAACTTTACTTACAGCAGCAAAAGCAACACTTATACACAGATGATCAGAGTTGAAGGTGGGCCTTTCCTTCAACGCCTACAAGTCTGAAACTAAAGCCTTAAGAAGATAAACGCTTGATCAATTAATAAAAGAGAGTTTACAATGTATTCCTCTCCCTTTTAGGGTTTCAGAGTTACATTTTTATACTTGAAATACAAAATCAATTGACCTTTAAGCAAGGATCGACCTCATCCTAACAAACCTACCCTATCTCGGCATACATGAACCAAAATATTTGGATTCAAACTTCCTGGAATTCATATATTGTTGAAGATTTAGGGCAACGTTTCCTTGAGTGAATGACATCCACAGAACAACACTGGATAACTGCACCTGCATCCTAGAAGTGATTGGAAATCAAACAAGATGTTATCTCGGGAAATAAAATCCCCCAAATATCTTCATCAGTTGACATACACTCCTCAAGTGTCGAGACAGGCGTTGAATGGAACGGCCAAAAGACCCCTGCATGAAAAAGACTTATCAATTGCCCAATTATTAAATAAAAACTAAAGGTTTCATTATATAAATAAAAACAAAGCAAAATAATAAATAAACAATGAAAAATATTAAAAAGTCACCTACCAAATCACCTTGCAATGTTGCTCTTCAAAAGGCATAACCAAGCACAAAACATCACTAAATAAAGCTGATTATTACTTGGTTTCATGGAACGTCGAACCAGAAAATATAGTGCTAAACAAGCAAAAATAGGAGGCCATCATCTCCCCCAGACTGAAGACCTTGCATGTCCCAATGCAAGAAAGTGCAGACAGACAAAATTGAATCTCAAAATAGATGACCAATCTGTAGGTTAAATCCCAGACACCGAAGCTGAAGTATTAAACAGGACTTGTACTTGAGGAGGAGATGGAGCTGTTTGCTGTTGTACACTAATCAATTTTTCAAACTGTTTGTCCTTTTTCTTTAACTATTTCCTGAGACTGCGATTAGACCCTGTAATATCATCAACTAAGGTTTGTAAAGAGGCTACCTTAGCTTTCAAAATTGCATTTTCCTGCTTGATAAATCGGTCCAGTCTAACATACTCCTGCAATTTCTTTGTCAACTTAAAGTTTCTCTGCCGGAAGTAATCAACTCCCTGAGCTGAAACATCTGACAAGTGGGATTTAGTAGACTTCAGACTAGATTTTGAAGGTGATGCTAGCAATGAAGGCTCATTGACAGGACTCGGTATGGAGTAATGATGATGTGAACCATGGGAATCAGAATTATCATGGGAAAAAGAAGAAGTGGATGAGGACAACTGGACATGTACAGGTGCCTTACCTTTGGATTCCCTCTTCTTTTCTTGAACAGCCATACTACAAGTAAATCTTCGATTTGATGAAGCAAGAAAATTTTCATTACCAGACTGACCTTTCCCCCCCCCAGACTGAGAGTTTACACGCTTCCCTTTATACCCTCAAGATTTCTTAGTATGGGATGGTCCAACCTTCTTACAACTCTTGATAGCTGGTTCCCGAGTATGACTGGTTTGATGTTCAGAAACATTTACAGAGGATGCGTTTTCAACGAGATCAGGGATAAAAGGATCACATAAATCATTACCCAAGGATGATTTAAGATGGGAATTGGACAGTTCATATATGAATTGTTCCCATACCTGATCCTTCTTCTTTAACTTAGCTAAAATAAGCATCTTGATAAGCCCATGATGGTATACACTATGAGTCGGATTCTCTATGTTTTTCCTAACTTGCGAGGCCATCTTACCCAAGCTCTTCCAAAAATAAAATGGAAAGTTAAGAAGCTTACCGAACTCAAAATGAGCAAGCAGGAGAAAGTGACAGGTTTTGAAGGTGGAGAATAGACCTTCACATGTAATGAGCTTAGTGATGACCACCAAAGAATTGAGAAATTATTCTCTGACCCAAAGCTTTGAGAAGCCTTTTTCACCTTTCACGGCCAAAAATTTGGGTTTGAAGACACAGTCGTAGTCTTTACGTGGCAGCCGGAAATTATTAAACCAACGATCCCCTGTGCGTGGGAGTCTCGTAGCCTGAGCAATTGACTCCTCTATAACTGGAAATTCCAATGACCCGACCTTAGTTGTGTGTCCATCAAAACCTAAGGCGAATTGCAAGGAGACAACATCATCGTGGCCTTGTAAATTGGTTAAGAAAGAATGCCACCCAGCCTGAATAAACATCTCTTTGCAGGCTAAAAACTCAAGTGTGGCTAATAACTGCCCATACTTCCAGGGTTCATGCAGGTTGAGCATCGTGGAGACTAGGAAAGAGATGAGACAGTGAATTAACAGAGAGCATGCAGTTAATTCAAAGACAATTAAAATACTTCATCAATGTTCTCCCGCGGGTAGAGACAAAAACTGGTAACAACCCGAAAAAATAATGGCAAAGGATGGTAATGATAACAGCGGACGTGGTAAAGAAAATCATGGTAAGTTGAGGCACGTACTGTCCACGTTGTATTGGGTTATAATAATATGGACACGTCTCGATCAACCCGTAACCTTAAGACATCTTTAACCATAGCGTTTAAGAATCCCAATTGGAATAGATCAATGTTATGACTTTCATTAAGAATGACACCTTGATAACATAAAATGAAGCATTGCCAAAGGTTAATGTCATTAAAATATTGACAAAGGAAAGGTGGTGTATCGACTAGATAGGTTTATAAGGTGATTATGGTACATCCCACAATGCATCAAACTTATATTAAAAGCAGAAACACTTGGTTTATAATAATTAAAAGTTATCCAGCGTTCATTACCTTCACGACTTAATATATCAATTTCCCAATTTTATTCCGGCACCTCAGCCTGTCTAAGACACAAGGTTAATTTCAAGCTGACAATGGTGAAAGATGATTACCAGAATAGTAGTGATATAAATACTTTCTCCAAATATACCACTTGTATGAGTCAAAAAGGCAAGTAAGACTGATTGAAAATTTGTTTTACCCCAACAACCTCATGGCACAATTACCTCATTTCAAGGTTGCTTCTTCACTTGGCCACACAGAAACAGAGCTGAGTCATGAAACCAATATTTATTAGCAGTACAAAAACAGAATTAACTACAATTCATAGACAATCAATCTAACTCCTATATTCAAAGCTTCAATCATGAGCACAAACTTCTTTCTCTTTATTCATATATAACTTTTTCTGCCAGAAAATGTGCCTTAAAAACACAAGACAAGAGGAATACTAGATGAAGCCAATGGTGTACTAGCCAACTTGACTCAGCTTCACACAAGACAGTTGAGCAGTGAAAAGAAAAACCAATACTGAGGTTCACAGCTATGTTCATTGAATCAGTAAACGCCAGTACACTCTAAAGGCATAAACCTTTTCTTCTAGCAAGGATCAGGTAACCAAAATTTAGAGCATTTGAAGATGATTATCAACTGGCTAGTTCAAACAGTTTCCTTACATTTTTATTTAACCCACACATGACCTTTCTTTAACATTTACACAGGTACATTGTTCACATAGACAAGTATAGATGAGGCTTTTTAAAAGAGATATCAGAGTCAGAACCCACTACCAGCGAGCGTGTTTAGTACTCTGGTGGGGTAACTATAACATCTAAGAAGATTCTTCCCCAAGCATATGCCCCATTGCCAACAGGCCTGTTCAGTACCCTGATGGGTTTGCATGTTTATATCACAGGTCGGTACCCGCTGCAGACGGACCTGTTCAGTATCCCAGCGGGTTAACCTCTTACACCCGTTTTCTATCAGAGGCCCTTGTCCCAAATTCATCTTAAAGATAAAGTTTATGATTTGCTTATGCATATATGCGTGGGGGATCAGCTCTGAAAACCATCTAGGAGTGGGATGATATCAAAATTGGAAGAGTGTTCTTGAAACATGCATGTAAAGATTTGTCCAAATGAACAACTAACCTCTATAACTGTATAAAGTGAAAGTCATGAAGTGGCTGGACAAAAAATGTATATATATATATATGTGTTTAATATAATGGAATCCAGTAGATAATAATCAACAGACTGCTCAGTCCTGGAGACCTTTCTTATAATGGTGTCTGTCTGGATAATAACTCACTGCCCATAGTTGTTACTACTTAAAAAAAACAATATCCTCATTCAATCCAGTGTGAAACCAAGTCAAATGGCACTAGTAACCCATGAGATCATAAGTAAAAGCCCCCTTTGAAGCTTAAATCACTAATGGAGGCAATGCTAGGTGGATAGGTACTTGTATGAATAAAGAGGACAAGTCTGAAAAATCTAGCAGCGCACATTTATCTACTTGACACAAGTATTCCAGTTACCCAGTGAAACTCAGAAATTTAATTCAAATTAACACAGTCCTTGAAAATTCTTTATAAAAGTAATCAATGGCTGAAATAAGAATAGTAACAGAAAGTCTTCCCTTTTATTTAAAAAAAAAAAACATCCTGAGCCTCACCGAAGAGAATATTTTCATCCTTCAGAAAGAAACCTATTGATAAAAAAATCCTGTACATATATACAAAAAACAATTTCATTGGATGTTACTGTGAGAGAGTAGGGGATGAAGAAGTCATTTCTTCACCTACCAGCTCTAGTTCAGATTGCTGACTCATGTTATGAATGAACTCTTGCTTAGAAAGAGGTTTATGGTATACCTTTAACCGATGTCCATTCACCACAAATGTAGCTTGTTCTTCATCTATTGTCCTTATCTTGATAGAACCATTATAAAAAACAATCACAATTTCATATGGTCCCATCCATCTAGTGTTAAGCTTACCTTTGAAGTGTTTAAATCGTGAGTCAAACAACAGAGCCCAATCACCTTCTTCAAAAGTTTTCTTCTTCAAAAATTTGTCATGCCATTTAGTCCTCTGATTCTGTATTAAAGCAGTTCGTTGGATAGCATCTTGTCTGATTTAATCAAGCTCATTCAATTGCATCAACCTCTGCTCCTGGGATTCATCTAAATTCAGTCTCAATTGTGCAGCAGTACGAAAAGTCTTCACCTGAAATTCTATAGAAATCAAAACCTATTTCCCATAAACAAGCTGATATGGGGTATTCCCTGTGGTGTTTCTCCACGTAGTTCTGTAAGCCCACAATGCCTCTGGTAGCCTGTCTGCCCAGTCCTTATGATGCATCTGCATAGTCTTGGTTAAAATTGATTCTAACACTTTATTTGTTGACTCCACCTGACCATTTGCTTGGGGGTGGTAAGGAGAGGATTTATAGTGCTTAATCCCATATTGCTTGGTCAGTGCTTTCATTGATTTAGAGACAAACTGTGCCCCATTGTCAGTTACAATTTCGCAAGGAATCCCAAAGCGAGTGAAAATTTCTTCATAAATGAACTCTATGACTGATTTCTCAGTGGCCCTTAATAGAGATTTTGCCTCCACCCACTTAGTTACATAGTCAGTACAGACTAATATATATCTTTTCTTTCGTGACATTGGTGAAATTGGTCCAACAAAGTCCAATCCCCATTTTTCAAAAGGTTCAATTTGTACCTAGGCTTGTAAAGGAATTTCATCAGCAGCAGTGGGTCTTCCCATCCGTTGGCAGCTGTCACAGCCCTATACATATTTTCAGCATCTTTGAAAAGTGTGGGCCAATAATACCCTCGATGACACCTTGTATGTTGTCCGCTTGTCTGAAAAATGCCCTCGACATGGTCCATCATGACAGGCTTGAAGGATATCATACATCTCATCCTCCCTTACACACCTCCTAATAATCAAATCTGGACTAGTTCGAAAGAGGTCATTACCTGCCCATGAATAATTGGCACTTTGCTGTATGATCCTTCATTTTTCATATGATGACAGATGAGTAGGTATTCTTCCCGTGACCAAGTAATTGGCTATATCTGCAAACCATGGTGTTTTAATAGAAATGGCAAATAAATGTTCATCAGGAAAGGTATCATCTACAGGAAAATTATCATCAGTATGAGTCAATCTTGAGAGGAAATCCACGACCAGATTTTCCTTCCCTGGTTTATCAATTATGGTAATGTTAAACTCTTGTAGCAAAAGAAGCCATCTAGTAATTCTGCCACTAGTTATAGGTTTATTCATAAAAAATTTAATAGCAGAATGATCAGTATGAACAAATACATCATAGCCAGTAATATAATGCCAGAATTTATTGATGGCATGAACTACTGCTAGAAACTCTTTTTCAGTTACTGTATAGTTTAGTTTTGCTGGTGTTAAATTTTTACTGATGAAATAAATAGCATAATATAATTGATTTTATTTTTGTCCAAGCACTCCTCCTAAAGCAGTGTCTGAAGCATCAGTTTGTATATGAAAGGGCAAAGACCAATTTGGCCCCCGCAGAACTGGTGTTGAAGACAATTCTGTTTTTAGAGTATCAAAGGCTGTCTGACAGTGTTGATCCCAACAAAAACCAATGTCTTTGGCTAATAATTTGAATAGTGGAGCTGCTATCTTAGTAAAATTGGTAATAAAACCACGATAGTAACCCGCATGTCCCAGAAAACTTCTGACTTCCTTTTGTGTAGTTGGTGGAGATAAACCAGTAATGATTTCAATCTTTGCTGGATCTACCTTAATACCTTCTGATGAAATGTGGTGCCCTAAAACAATGCCCTCAGTTAACATCATTTTACACTTTTCATGACTTAAGGCAAGATTTGTTTCTTGGCACCTAATTAAAACTTTCTCCAGGTTATCTAAGGCTTCCTTGAAATCATTACCATAGACTGTGAAGTCATCCATATATATTTCCACACAATCATGGACTAAGTCAGCCAGAATAACTAACACTGCCCTCTGGAAAGTGGCAGAAGTGTTACACAACCCAAATGGTAACACCTTGTAAGCATAAGTTCCCCATGGGTAGGTGAAAGTAGTTTTTTCTTGGTCTTCTGGAGCTATCCTGATTTGGTTATACCCACTGTATCCATCAAGAAAAGAAAAATACTATTTTCCTGACAAAGTGTCCAAGACCTGATCTATGAAAGGAAGAGGGAAGTAGTCTCTGAGAGTTGCTTTGTTTAATCCCAGAAATCTACACATATTCTCCACTTACCTCCCTTCTTTGGGACAATCACCAACGAAGATACCCATTTACTATCAGAAATGGGATAGATAAAATCTGCATCCAACAATTTTTGTAACTCATCCTTCACAATGTCTTTAATCGCAGGGTTCATTCTCCTCTGTGGTTGCCTTACATGCCTAATGTTTTCCTGCATATAAATATGATGGATACATGTGTCAGGGTGAATGCCTTTCATGTCTGTATAAATCCAAGCAAATTCCCCAGACTGTGCTTTGAGTAATTTAACTAACTGATTTTGTTGGTCTTGAGACAGATTTGCATTAATAAACAAAGACCTTCCTGGACTAATCTCCATTGGTATGGTTGAGGCTCCAACCTTCTCATCTATGAATAAAACCACTGATGATGAGATGGTTGAAGGGTAGTACTGTTCTTGAAAATCTTCTGTGAAAACATGGTCTAAGTCAGAGAAGGACTGGGGGAATCAATACTAGTAGTGGCTGAGATAGATTGATCTAGGATATCATCTTCAGTCTGGTCTTCCAGCCCCCTAGTTTCACTGATGGATAGTAAGGGTTGTTCCACATCCTCATCTCCGTAAGGACTCTCTAACCATAGCATGTTTTCTGATACAGGATGTGCTGGGGGATAAATAATAAGGTTCTGTAGAGAAGTGCCATTTGATATAGTTAAAATACCTTCTCTACAACCTATGAAGGCATTGGCAGTGGCTAACCAGGTCCTGCCTAGTATAACAGGGTGTTCCCCCATTGGGTGTTTGGTTTGGAGTACCAGAAAATCCACTGGATACTCCCAAGAAGCTACTGTGATAGTAATGTCATCTAATGCCCCTACAGGTTTAACTGTGCTCCTATCAGCCAACTCCAAAATGGTAGGAGTATGTCTGAGGAGATTATACAATTGAAGTCTCTGCATGGTGGTCATAGACATGACATTAATCGCAGCCCCCAAGTCAACTAGAGTGTTTCCTATTGGAATCTCATTAATGCAAATGGTCACCACTGGGTTCCCAGGATTTGCAAATTTTGGAGGTAAGGGATAGTCTGAAATATAATTGGACAGCTGGCCTATAATGTGTATTGTGGGTGGATCTTTTTGTTTTCGACCAGGCTTCTTCAAGCATAATTCCCTTAACATTTTTGAATAAATAGGAACGTCTCTAATGGCCTGAAGTAATGGAATCTTAATACAAACATTTTTCAACTCATTTTCCAAATCAAATTGCAGACGAACCACAGGATTCTCTATTAATAACCTCTCTGGATAAGGGGGATTTTTATTCAATTGTGGATGAGCAAATGATTGGGAATTTTGAGTTCCAACCACTTGATTGTTTTCTAAAGCAATCTGCACTTCTTCTTCTTCTAGCATTTCTTTTTCAGTGCTTTCTTCTCCAGACTCTTCTTGAATAATCATTGCTGGAGGAGTTTTATTTAATATTTTCCTAGACCTTAATTGTATTTCCTGTATAGGAGCTGAATGGATCATGTAAGTTGGGGCCATTTGTATTTCATTATTATGAAGAGGCTGGGATGGTCTGTTGTTAGGGTTTGGGATAGGTTGAGCTGGAAACAACGTGGGTCTAGGTGGGTTTGGATTTTGATACTGTTGTGGAACTGGGGGTATAGGAGGAAGTGCAGGTGGTGTAAATCTAGGTAATAGCTGTTGCATATTTGGGGGCATTGGACAGTAGCTAGGAGGAGTATGTAATGTGGCTGTTGGTTGTGTTCCCCCATTTGACTGTCCATCTCGCCAACCTTGTTGCCATGGTTGGGTTTGAGTAGGCTGAGAAGGCCAATTCTGCCACATTTGTGGATTCCATGGCTGCTGAGATTGCTGCATGGGATAGTAATATGCAGGATTTGGAAAAACAGGTTTTGGATACATGTTTTGGGGTCTAGGCTACTAGGGCCTTTTTGATGCATATGATGGATCCATAGGTTCACTATTAAGCTTGTAAAAAGCTTGCAATTCTGGTAAAGAAGGGCAATTGTCAGTAGGGTGTTTATTAGAACAAACGGCACAGATTGAAATAATATTAAGAGGGCATTCTTTCAAAGGGTGTCTTTTTCTGCATTTAGGGCAGAATATGTGTAGTGCTGCTATGTCCTCTTCCTCTTGTCGTTTATTTGTTTTCAATGCATCAAATTGGGAACTCAAGGTGCCTAAAATGTTAGTTTTGAAATTTTCTAACAAGTTCCCCAATTCAATTCTTGTGATCCCACTAGTTCCTGCTGTCCTAGAAATGCAGGAAGGACTTTCCCTTGTGCTTTTTCCAGCCT
The DNA here is from genome assembly GCA_001517045.1 of Pseudotsuga menziesii. NCBI lineage: Eukaryota > Viridiplantae > Streptophyta > Pinopsida > Pinales > Pinaceae > Pseudotsuga > Pseudotsuga menziesii. The sequence continues at coordinate 35,058 of LPNX010964460.1, read as the reverse complement.
TGGCTCTACTCCTAGAATATTTTCTACATAGTTCAGTAATCTCCTCAAAGGATTTATGAGATACATCACCTGATGCCATGAGGTTGAGGATTTCCACGTATTCCTCCAGAATCCCTTTTAGAAAAAGAGTTCTGACTGCATCCTCTTGTAAGGTATTATACTTAGACTTCTGTAATACAAAGCAGAAGCGTTCTAGAAAATCCCCAAGACTCTCTTCTTCATGTTGTTGCATTTTAAAGATATCATTTTGAGAGTCTCTAGGTCCACAGTAGTCTCCGTACTTTTTAAGGAAAGCACTCTTCATCTCTTCCCAACTTCGAATGGTGGATTCCCCCAGACCCATAAACCACCTAAGTGCAGAATCCTTAAGCCTGTGGCTGGAAATAGTTTTAACTTTTGTGCATCATGTAGATAATTAGAACTCCTGTACATGATGTCAAACTCAAATAGAAAGGTATCCGGATCTTCAGTACTTTTCCCGTAGAAGGTAGGTAATGAAGATGCTGGGATATTTTTCATATTGACGTCCCGTGCAAGATCCAAAATGGGGAAGCAAAAAGTTGTTTCAGTTCGTCCTTCATGTTCTCCCTCCCCTTCCATATGGTGTCCGATTTCCTGATCACTCATAACAAGAGGATTCCTAAACCAATTGACACCTAACCTGTCTCTTCTTGGGGATGGAATGAAATCCCAACGGTTTGGCCTAGGCCAAGATTAAATATTGAAAGGTAAATCTATGGTAGATTCTACTTGAGAAACCACCAAATTATGAGTATGTCCGAGAAGGGAATTCACTCTTTCTATGTTCACTGTGTCAACCAAATTGGAATCTTCCTTTGGAGGTGAAGCTTGTTGGGTCTGTGGAATCTCCACTGAGTGTAACTATTCATTGAGTGTAACCTCAGTTCATGCTGGTCGGGTCCCTAATTCCACTGAATTTTGAGTGTTGTTGTTTTCTGTCTCGTTGCCGGTATTCCTAGCCCTAGGGTTAGTGAGGGGGGGGGTTATCTCCAAAAAGATCAGAATGAATTTTAATGTATCTACCCTTACTATCTCTGGGTCTCATCAAAAAATTACTGAAAATGACAAAATTTCTAATCAAAGGAATCAAAATACCTATGCTACAGATAGGTTTTGAAGGAACCTGTTATAACAGATGCGTAGGTTCTTACCTCTCATCTTACCGTCCCTTCTCCTCCAATCTGCAAATACCAAAAGGAAACAGTTAAGAAATCAATAGAAAACAAAACTGATCAAAAAAATGTCTAAGTGTATCTACTGCTACTATCGCTAGATTTTGTCTAAGCAAAAAAACAAAACAATCACACATCTATGCTACAGGTGGGTTTGAAGGAACCTGTTATAATAGATGCGCAGGTTCTTACCTCTCGTCTTACCGCCCCTTCTCCTCCAATCTGCAACAACTAGTCACACCTAAAAATGCTGTGAAAAATGAGCAAGATAACAGCTTACCTTGGAGCAAATCCCCGGCAACGGTGCCAAAATGTTGGGTAAAATTATTACTATTTAATTTACCGTCAATTTATTGTCAACCAGGACACGTAAAATTCGAGTCACTACACCATATGTGCAGGGAAAATTGGTTTCAGGTTCATGACTAGAGTAATTTTGATTTACTCACAGACAAGAAACAAAATGTAATTGATGGAACTACTACTCTATTAAATGATCAATGCCAAGAGTTATTGGGTCTGACCTAAAGGAAGGGAATCAGCTTGCCGAGCCCTGTTTTACAGTCTATAAATTTTTCAGAGCCAATGTAATCTACAGCAACCTTAAGCTATGCTAATTATCAATCTATTCTTCAAAACAAGCAACCAAGCAAGTAAGTAATTTATTAAAGGAAAATCCTAGTTTCAAACTTGCTTACACAATGAATATGCTAGATCAATCCTAATGGTCTTATACCTGTTTAACATTACATCTAAAACTGCACTCATCAACCTTAAAGAATCTTATGATGCCTCTTCTTAACCCTAAATCATTCACAAACAATTACTAGAATGAAATCTGACTTTCTGCTAATGACAAATACACTATTCCTATGTTCTATGCTCACAACAATGTATTGAAACTATTCAGCAAATACACACTTCACTTTCATTTGCATTTTCTACGAGACTAATATTCGAACCCTAGGAAACAATGCTGTCACCTATTAATGAACTATGATTCTTTTCCTCAATTTCATTCAATATCCTGAAGTAAAAAAAAGCATAACTCCAATCCCTATATAGATAATTCCAACTGCTGTCTGGAAAACCTTAGAAACTCTGTAAACTAAGATCTCTAAACCCTCTGTGGATTCAATAAGTACTGCAAGTTCTTTCACACTTTTAAAAACAATACAATCCAATCCTTTAAAATACTCCACAACTTTGTAGACTCTATAACCCTGAAGGATTCTAGACGAAGATTGTGGCCATCCAATAATCGATATCACTCTGAGAATAAAAGAAGTATGAAACCCAAATCCAACTCTCACTATTCTGCTAGATTAATCCTACAGGCCAAACTGAATACACTCAAACTCATCACGCATGACATTGATTAGTTTCATGTAAGCATAAATCTCATTCCAAATCACAAGTGAATAAAAACCATTAGCATACCTTCATAAAAACAGTGTCAAAATATGCAATATAACTTTACTTACAATAGCAAAAGCAACACTTATACACAGATGATCAGAGTTGAAGGTGGGCACTGCCTTCAACGACTACAAGTCTGAAACTAAAGCCTTAAGAAGAGAAATGCTTGATCAATTAATAAAACAAAGTTTACAGTGTATTCCTTTCCCTTTTAGGGTTTCAGAGTTACATTTTTATACTTGAAATACAAAATGAATCGACCGTTAAGCAAGGATCGACCTCATCCTAACAAACCTACCCTATCTCGGCATACATGAACCAAAAGATTTGGATTCAAACTTCCTGGAATTCATAGATTGTTGATGATTTAAGGAAATGTTTCCTTGAGCGAATGACATCCACAGAACAACACTGGATAACTGCACCTGTGTCCTAGAAGCGATTGGAAATCAAACAAGACGTTATCCCAGGCAATAAAATCCCCCAAATCTCTGCATCAGTCGACATACACTCCTCAAGTGTTGAGACAGGAGTTGAATGGAACGACCAAAAGACCCCTGCATGAAAAAGACTTATCAATCGACCAATTATTAAATAAAAACTAAAGGTTTCATTATATAAATAAAAACAAAGCAAAATAATAAATAAACAATGAAAAATATTAAAAAGTCACCTGCCAAAGCACCTTGCAATGTTGCTCTTCAAAAGGCATAACCAAGCACAAAACATCACTAAATAAAGCTGATTATTACTTGGTTTCATGGAACGTTGAACCATAAAATATAGTGCTAAACAAGCAAAAATAGGAGGCCAGCAATTAGGCGGGAAAATAAATTTCCATGTCAGGAGGGCGCACTTAGGAAATCCAACTTGCCAAGGAGGATATTAGAAACTATCATAGGTCTGACAACAACCAATAAAAATATGTCATAGACAAAAGAGGAAACTATGTGACAAAGGAGGGCGCGGTTTCCATTTTGTAGACTTAGTCACAAAAGCTAAAGTCAGAAAAATATGTCATAAGGAAAAGCAGAAACACTAGGCCAAAGGATGGCGCAATTTCCATTTTTGGATTAAGTCACAAAAGCAGGAAAGGAAGAAAATTTGTCATAGGAAAAAGAAGGGAACTGTGGGCCTAAGGAGGGTACAGTTTCTAAAATGGATGGAAGATGATGACAGGGAAACATCTCAATGACACCTAGTTGCCAATTTCTCAAGGAGGGTGCACCACTTGGCTAGGGTTAGGGTTTTAGAAAGAGAGACTTACCCAACAGGTGATTGACTTTCGCAAAAAGTCACCAATGGCTTATTTAATTATAATTCGAGCTCTATTTCTCATTTTGGTTAATGATTGATCTTGTGTTTAGTGAATCCCATCTTCATACTAAGAGTTGTGACTCAGTCCCTTGGGAAATGTGCCCCATGTCCTTTCCCCTCTCTTCTTCCTCCCCTTTTATTTTCATTGCAGGTGTTGGAGAGATAATGAACACCACCATAGATTCATATCATACATCTATTACATCCAATACATCCATTGAATTCGAGCTCTATTGAAGGGAACTTCAACTACGCTCCCATCCCTAGCTTGGTGCCAGATTTGGGCCTCCTGCCTTAAGTTTTGGATTCCAATTTTGTGAGAGATCATTCCTCCAACCTCTTCTTGATGTGCTCTATTGAAAAACATTGATTATGAATTTTGTAATACTGTAATATTTCTGTTCAATAAGCTCTCATGTTAAGTTTTCATGAGTGAGCTTTTATTTTCCCATTAGATGAGGGTTTTAATCAGTTTAATGCAACGAGAATAAACTAACGAACATGAGAAGGAGTAATGGACATGTATTAATATATGTTAAATTCCATTATCATGCATTATTTCATTCTGGTACAAAATCCATGCATTTATGTACACCCTTGCTAGATGACTGGGAAAAATTTACTAGTCTTACAATTTTATTAATTATGAGAGTTTTGTGCATCGAAATGAAATTCAGTAAGTTTTTGTAGGTATCTAACTGATAAAAATAAAAATCCCAACCTTCATACATATTTTTTTTGGGGGTAGTACCTAGTTTGAACAACCTCCTTTGTGCAGGGTCTCCCTGAGACAAAACTACCAGTTTTTCCCCAAACTTTCCTAACAACCGCAAATCCTTCTAGAGATGTTCTTGGTTATCTGAAATTTTATTTGAATCCTATTACTAGTGTTTCAACACATATGAACCTTTACCAAGCCTTTGTTTTTTGGATTTGAAAAATTCTTCGTAGTTGTACGGTTAGGTGACCCAGAAGCTTGGGAGAAGGTTTCGATAGAACTGATTTCGAAACCTATATGGTCCCTACTATAAATGTGTTAGGGAAGATACTTTATAAATCCTAAAATTTTCCTTGGTTTCTTCCCTCATCCCGCTTCCCTATTTATAAATTTCTTAGCAAAATACCCTTATCTGCCTAGTTCAAAAGTTGATTGATTGAGTGCAAAGTTTTAATTCAGATTTTTAATTAAATTTGCAGCAATTTAATAGTTTGATTTGTATACCATATCAGGGATAATACAAGTAGATGGATCCAAGATATCCAATATATCAGAGAAACACAGAAGATCAACAAGGGAGGCCCCCTTTCCCATAGAATGTTGTTGATGAAGAAGAAGAAATCGACCCTTTGGAGAATGAAATACATTACTTTGATATTGTTGACTCTGAAGTATATTTGAAAAAATAAGAGCATAACATGTTTTCTCAAGAAGAATATTGTAATTCTATTGAATTATAAAGATAACAATATCAGATGGGATATCAGCATGTTGTAAATGACCTTTAGAGAAAACTTAACTTGAGGAATAGGGATGTAATTGTAAATAAAGGAAAATTTCCTCCTAATCATCCCTCTAGTTCAACGGAAAAAACAAAAAACAAAAATAATACGTTGTTAAGAAATCCCTATAGAATAAAAAAGAAACACTCAAAGAAAGTGATAAAACACTCACCCCGTTCAGTTTACAAAATGAGATTTCTAAAGTCAAAATTTCCACCCCCTTCAATGAATTGTTAATAATAATGAGTACAAAGAGAAAATTGCTAATATGATTAAGAATGAATGGGAATACCAACCCGACACACCGGAGTTGAATGATGATGCCCAGACCATTGTTCTTGGTCCTAGAGTAGGAGATAGTAATGCAGAAGATGTTCCACCGTTTTATGTCAGTCTAACTGTCCATGATATGATCCTTCACAGTGCCATGCTTGATTCAGGAACTTCACATAATTTGATGCCAAAGGTTGTAGTAGGAAATTTGGGGCTGTAGATTACAAGAACATATAAAAAATTGATTTCCTTTGATTCTAGAAAGGTTAAATGCTTGAGGTTGAATAAATATTTGGTGGTTAGTCTTACCCAGATTCCAGCTAAGAGTATTATCATGGATGTAGTTGTTGTATATATTCCCCAAACGTTTGGTATGTTGTTGTCTAGGTCTCGGGCTTCAAAATTAAAGGGAACCTTACAGATGGATATGCCTTTTTCTACCATCCCACTCTTTGGAGAGAAGAGAAAAAGATACAGATAAAAGAGGCTTACCTATGTGGTCAGTAGTAAAGATAGACCTACTAATCATCCCATTTATGTAGTGCAAACTGATCTAGGTTCTTCTATTTTCTATAATGATTCCCATTTTGAAGAAGAGCAACTAGTGTTGGACAAAAAAAAAGAAAACTACGGTTTTTCCATAAAGCGAGAGACACTTGAAGAAACGCAGAGAGTTGAAGGAGTGTGGACAATGCATTTTGATGGATCAATAAATAAAGAACGGGTTGGTGCAGGTGTTTAGATAATTTCTCTAGATTTAGAGTTCATGGTATACTCTTTTAAAATGACTTTTGAATGTACAAACGATTTGGTTGAATATGAGGCTTTGACTTTGGGACTGAATGTATTGAAACATCTAAAATAAAATAGGGTTGATGTATGTTTTAGAGTTGGTAATTAATCAAGTGAATGGAAGTTATCAAACTAAGCCTTCAAGGATGAGAGTATACAAAAATGAATTTTAGGATATGCTTAGAAAAATTTTCAATGAGCATAGAGTTATTGTGATTCCTAGAATACAAAAAAAAACATACTCTTTGGCTTCTACTGCTAGAGATTTAAAAATTCATGTCTATCCAAATAGAAAGTATGAAATTGAAGTTGTAAATAGACCTTTTATTTCCGAAAATTCAAAATATTTGCAAGTTTTTAAAGATGGTTTACAATTTAAAATACTTTTAGAAATGTAAGATGAATTTGCTAATACAATTACTGATGAAGAAAATAAGAATCTAGAAAATGTTGAAAATGAAAAACAACGAAATTTCAAAGGTATGATTGGTGGAAAACATATTATCCAACTCAAAAATAATTTTAAACCAAAAACATGTTATACAAATTGACGAGAAATTTATACTCAAAACGAGAACTCTAGCCCTAAAAACTCATATTTTTGTGAAAAAAACACCAAAAAACACCTCCAAATCAAAAGGCGGTCCTACCGATAGTACCATTTTTTTACCAAATTGAAAATTGATGCTACTAGTAACACACTATTTCAAAAAATGGTATAATTAAATCATTTTATCATAATTTAAAATAGTGTTTATAAAACCTCTTAGTAACAATATATAAAACTTGCACTATATTAAACAAAAAATTATTAAACCACTCTTTCGATTTAAAATAAAATACAAATTAGTATAATAACTAAATGTTAAAAAACAATTTAAAAAACTAATGAAAAAAGAGTTTATGTAATAACAAAATATTTAAATTTTTTTTATTATAACAAAATATTTAAAAACAATAAAAAAAACAAATAAGAAAAATGTTAATATAATAACAAAATATTAAAAATAAATAAATATAATAATTTAGTATAACAAAATATTAAAAAAAAGAAAAAAAAATTAATGTAATAATCAAATATTGAAAAAAAAAGTAAAAATAAAACAAAATTTAGTATAACATATGTATATATTTTATATTTGTAAGGAGTTTCGTGGTTTTTTATGGGAATTGAGTAAGGTATTGGGGGGCGCAATTCTAAGAATCAACCCACCTCTTAGGTATCACTTTGAGTGGTCCTTAAGAGGTGGCGTGATTCCCAAAATCATGCCCCCTTTAAGGCCTTACACTTTGACCACATAAAAATTACCATTATTTGATATATGTTATATTATGTATTTTGTTTTTTAATTTTATTTTTCTTTCTTTTAAATATTTTGTTATTATATTTTTTAATTAAAAATTAAAAGCTTTTCAGAAAAATTTAAAAAAGTTTATTATTTTTTCTCATATTATTTCGAAATTTAATTTTATATTATATGTTTTATATTTGCATTAAAAGAAATTTCAACTCAAAATGGGCCTCCTAATAAAAATAATAAAATAATAAAATAATATTTATTAATTTTGGAGGAAGAAAAGAAAAAAATTATTATTTTTGTTCGTATTTTTGTCATATCTCCCTCTGTTTTTACTCAAATTTTGATCAAGAGAGCTCGTTGGATGCAGAATTTAATTCCACATCCAACAAGAACCTATTCTGCATACTTTTTACAAACAATGTTACCCCAAAAACAAGAAATACCTGAAAAACGTGATGATGATGTCATCATCACATTTTTCAGGTATTTCTTGTTTATGGAGTAGTGTGGTCTGTCAAAAGTATGTAGAGTGGGTACTCGTTGGATTTGGAATTTAATTCTGCACCCAGGGAGCTCTCCCGCTCGAAATTTGGCTAAAAACACAAGGAGATATGCCAAAATTACAAACAAAAAAAATCGTTTTTTTTATGATACCTATCCCCAAATTTATATTAAAAAATTGTTTAAGACCTATAAGGTATTTCAAATTTAAATAAATTTCATTGGCTAGCACATGATGACATGGAATTTGAATTAGGGTTGAAAGGCCCATTTTGAGTTGAAATTTCCTCTAATGATACCTTTTTAATGTTTTATTATGATGCCTAAATATTTTGATATGGTTTTTACATTTTATTGTAAACTTTTGATTTTTTTTTAAAGTATATTTAGGCTGATAGGAATTTTTATTTGATAGTTTGGGTGGAATACGACCTATTCCTTTTCATCTAAGGACGAGGATGAGACAAGTGTACTGTCAATATTGATTCTATTGCAGCGGTTCAAGATTTGAAATAAACAATTAAAAAAAAAGAAAATAAAAAATATCTGATAGCTTATGAATGGATAACCAACAATTCATGGCATATAACTGAACTAGCTTAGATCCAAATCCTAGGCTCTATCAAGTGCCTAGAGGGATCATATCTCTCTAGGTGCAAACCTCTTATTAAGTATTGCACTCAATGAGCTATATAATTCATACTTATATGCTCTGGTTCATAGGGCTCAAGTATTCACAAACATGTTTCCTCTAAAGTTAATATTGGGTTCATCTTTATGGTGCTCATATTAATGGATTGTTCATCTTTCTTCTATTATATATGGCATTCAAGAGCCTGACTATAAAAGAATAGTTATCCCTCCTATGTGGAAAAAATTGTACTACAAAATCCTCGTTCATCTTTAATAATTCATGATTTTCACTCCATGCTCAATGGTATCCTCTTGTTTCATCCATTTTCATTATTGATTTAGTTCGTATAAAGATATATTTGGCCATTGTATTTAATTTTTGAAATATCCCTCTCTAGGAAAGAATCCAACTTTCCTCCTAAAGCTTTGTTTTGAAGGTTACCTCAGAACTATCCTTCCAAAACCAAAGGGTAAATTCTGAGTGATAACATCTTGGCACTATTGTTGGGAACTTAAAGTTCAGATTTTCCTTGGGAGGAACGAAAGATTAGAGAGAATCGAATTTCCGTGGGAAAATCAGAGTTCTAATCTTCTTGGTTGTAATTTTCCTTGGAAACTTCAAGTTTGAAATTCAAGAAAAAGGAGACTCCAAGGACAAAATCTTGGCTTTCAAAAAATTAATACAAGAGGTAACCCTAATCCTGAAACATTAAAAGTTGTGGAAATCTAGAAGAAATCGTCATGAAAGGAAAAGGGAAAGACCAAGAAGGTACATCTCACCTAGAAAGGCCTTTTTCTTTATTTCCATTAGAACCTTTAGGTCTTCAAGATCTTGATTTTCATATGAAATTTGAACAAACTCTTTTCAAATCAAATTTTGAAACAAATTTAAAGGAAAATATTATAGATCATATTAAATTTCAATCATACCTTTTAGAATCTCTTTGGAAAGATTTGGAAAGAACTGCAAAAACATAAGTAGAGAAACAAATAATTCAAAACCCCCAGCCACAAGCTCATAATATTGTCCAACTCCCTCCTAGAATTATGGTTGCTAGGTTTTATCCGCTTGCTTTACCAGTTGTTTTACATGACCTTCCCCAAAATTATGCTCAGATAATTACATTGTATGATGGAGAGGGAAATTATGTAGCTCAACATTAGGTCGATAGGTTTAATGATTTCATTGATCTTGAAGAAGTAGATCATGATGATGCTAAACTGAGGTTGTTTTCCCAAAGTTTATCTGGGAGGATAAGAAATCGTTTGAATCTCTTTCCTCAAGATCTATTCCTTCTTATGATGAATTTGAAACTTGTTTTCTTGACAAATGGGAAGATAAAAATAACCCTTTGCAAATATTGACGCAATACAATAATTTGAGAAAATGAATCTTTGAGTATGTGCAAGAATTTTCTAGCAGGTTTATGAGGGTTTATAATTCAATTCCTGTTGATATTAAACCCCTTGTAGGAGCTTCTAAACTGCATTATGTTGATGCATTTGAAAGTGATTTTTCCTAGTTGTTAAGAGAAATAAAACGAACTTCCCTATTTTCTATGTTGAAAGATACATTAGAAGTAGAATAAAATATAATGGCATCTGGGTAAATAAAAAAAAAGGATGAAATAGATAAAAGAAAAAATAGAGAAGAAAACGACGCTTCAACTTCTTCTTCCACTGTCGCAAAATTTGATGTTATGATGAGGACTATGGAGATACTTATGGATAGATTGGCCTTGAACAATATACCTTTGAATAGAGATCCACATGAACCACAAATTAGGAATCCTAATTTTAGGAGACATGTTCCTCCATAGGCAAGGCAGACAGATCCAAGAGATCCAAGAAATCAGAGAAACAAAAGATCAGCAAGTGAAGCCCCCTTTTCCAGATAATGTTGTTGATGATGAAGAAGAAATTGACCCCTTGGAGAATGAAATACATCACTTTGATACTGTTGAATCTGAAGTATATTTGACAAAAGAAGAGCATAACATGTTTTCTCAAGAATAAGATTATAATTCTTTTGAATTATGTCATGTCCACACATTTTGAATACCAGAAGTGATGACCTTGCCTAGCACCTAGGGGGTTAAAAATGCATTAAATAATTAACCTAGGAAATATTATTAAAATGTTAGTTAGGAGGCATGGACTTGGTTATTTCATTATTAATTATTATGCAATTAATTATGTGGAAAATAAGTTTCCATGTCAGGAGGGAACACTTAGGAAAGCCATCTTGCTAAGGAGGATATTAGAAATTGTCATAGGACTGACAAAAGCCAAGAAAAAATAGTCATAGACAAAAGAGGAAACTCTGGGCCAAAGGAGGGAGTAGTTTCCATTTTGTAGTCTCAGTCAAAAGGTAAAGTCAGGAAAAGTTGTCATAAGGAAAAGCAACAATAATGGGACAAAGGAGGGCACATTTTCCATTTTGAGGTTTAGTCACAAAAGCAAGAAAGATAGAAAAGTTCTCATAGGAAAAAGCAAGAAACTATGGGCCTAAGGAGGGCACAATTTCTAAATTGTATGGAAGATGATAACATGGAAACATCTCAATGACACCTACTTGCCAATTTATCAAGGAGGGCACACCACTTGGATAGTGTTAGGGTTTTAGAAAGGGAGACATGCCTAGTAGGTGATTGAATTTTCCAATAGGTCACCATTGGCCTATTTAATGATAATTCGAGCTTCATTTATCAGTTTGGCTAATGATTGATCTTGTGTTTAGTGGATCCTAGCTTCCTATGGAGAGTTGTGCCTCAATTCCTTGGGAGATGCGCCATAAGTCCTTTTCCCTCTATTCTTCCTCACCTTTCATTTTCATTGTAGGTTTTGGAGAGACAATGAAAAGAAACATAGCTTCATATCAGGCATCTACTGCAGCCAATCTCTCCATTGAAGTCGAGCTCTAGTGAAGGGAACTTCACGTACATTCCCATCCCAGGCTTAGTTTCAGATTTCAGCCTCCTGCCCTTAGTTTTGGATCCTATTTTTGGAGACATTATTACTCCAACCTATTCTTGATGTTCTCAATAATAAAAAATATTATTATGGCTTATGTAATACTATAATATTTCTATTCAATAATCTCTCATGTTAAGTTTTCATGAGTGAGATTTTATTTTCCCATTAGATGAGGGTTTTAATACGTTTAATGAAATGAGAATAAAGTAATGGCCATGAGAAGGAGTCTTAATGATATAATGTGTTAAATAATTATATATTAATATCCATTAAATTCCATTATCAGGTATTATTTCATTATGGTATGAAATTCATGCATTTATGTACACCCTTGCTAGATGACTAGGAAAAATTGACTAGTCTTACAGGTCTATTAATTCCAAGAGTTATGTGCATCAAAATTCAATTCCGTAAGTTTATGTGGGTATATAAATGATACCAACACCAATCCCAACCTCCATACAGATATTTCATTAGGTCCATACCGAGTTTGAACAGCCTCCTCTGCGTAGGGTCTCCCAGGCCAAAACTGCCAGTTTTTTCCAAATCTTTCCTAACAGCCCCAAATCCTTCTAGAATTGTTCTTGGATATATGAAAATTTATTTAAAGCTTATTTCTAGTGTTTCAACACATATAAAACTTTCAAAATTGTCTGGTTGATTGTATCTTAAAAAGTATTCCTAGTTGCACGGTTAGGTGACCCAGAAGCACGGGGACTTCACTTAGTGAACCTCTCACATAGCACGTGCGATCGTGGGATATTAAAGAATACCCTTAATTTATAGAGATATTTACCGAAACTATTTTTGTTGAAACCCCCTCCCAGTACTTAAAACCTCCTCCCCACCCCTTTTTATACCTCAATCCTTATAAACCACCCTACCCACCCCCACCTTAAACCCCTCGTCCCCCCAATACCTGCAATATATTGGTTCAATTTTTGATAATTTTAAAACCCACAATATGAACTGACGTGATAGGATATTGGTCAACAAGTGAAGCCCTCGTGCCCAGAAGCGCGGGAGTAGGTTTTAGCGGAGATGATTATGAAACATAAATGGTACCTCATATAAATGTGTTAGGGAATATAATTTATCATTCCTAAAATTCTTTTTGGTTTCATCCCTCATCCTGCTTCCCTATTTATAAATTTCTTAGCAAAATACCCTTATCTTCCTAGTTCAAAAGTTGACTGATTGAGTGCAAAGTTTTAATTCATAATTTTAATTAAATTTGCAACAAGTTAATATTATGATATGTATACCATATCACAGATATTAAACTGGTAATAGATCTCTTTCCTTGGCCCATCCTATGGAAATTAAGCTCTCAAGTAGAAGAAAATAATTACAGCCATGTCTTACTCTGAGGAAGACTTCGATGAGTAGTATGAAGAGTACTGTAGAAGGTATGAAGAATAAGAAGGCCCCTATGTTGATGGAGGTCTACTGAGTAATGAAAATGAATAATCCTATGTTTCATACTACCAATAATTTATGAGACCTATATCTATTCGTGATGGGTTCCCTTGTAGAGGGAGTCCAAAGGAATCAATTGTGTACCTTGCAAATTATTGTGGACTGAGTGATGGACTTATGAAGGTCCTTTCTTTTCAAGAATACTGCACTCTTGAAATACAAAAGTTTTTCATAGATACCTATTGTGGTACAAACATGAAAATTATTGCACATATGGTTGATTAACTGTGCAAGGAAGTGGGGACTAGATGGTTGCGGGCCTGGAGCCAAAAGAGGAGCAAAAAAGGAAGATTAATGAAATCCATATGCTTGTCCAAGTAGTAAGAGAATGTTTGGTTTTTCTTCAAACATAACTTCCAGTGACCATCAAGATGAAGAATTCTCAATTTCCTTAAAGAAGAAGAAAAATGAAGTAGAGATAGAGATCCATGAGGTGAAGTGCATAGGAGAAGAAGTTGAAGATGATTGCACTTCAAGATTCTTGGCGGGTGATCTACAAATCACTACTCAAGATGTGGGCTCATGTATGGATGGAGAGAAATATTTTGGATCATATCCAAAATAATATTACAAATCGGAGCTACATTCACCTTGGGATCCACATAAGGAAGAAGAGGACAAGGCCACATCGCTTGGGTGTGAACTGAAGAATTTGGTGGAGGAGCAGGCCACTAGAGTAGCACTACATGAAAAGGGTAGTATGAAGAATATGTATGATAAGGGTTCTGATTTTTGTAGAATCCATGTTTAACTACAACCATCTGATTCTGGGATGACGAAGAGAATTCAATTTCCTATGAGAACTGCAAAAGGAAGGACAATGGTGAGGGAAAATAATTCACTCCTATTTTCTCTGTTGGTCAACACCAAATCATTGCAAAGGAGGGTGATGTTGTCAATGATGATAAGGTAACTTTTGGATCATATCCAAAATAAGAACATATATCAGATTTGAAATCATCAGTTTAACTTCCTAATGAAGTGGAAGACAATCCCCCAACAGTTGGGTGTAAACTAGAAAATTTGAAGGAGAGAAATAGGATGCAAAGGGATGCACACAGTCCAGATTTTCATACCCTATTGCAACATAATGAAGATGAAATTCCAATGAATGAGATGCTTTCTTATTTTTTTAAATATCAAATGTTATTCCAACCTTCAGATATACCCTCCACTTCACATCATGGAAGTGATTTTGCAGAAAATTCAAAGGATGACTTGTATGCTAAGAATGAGTTTTGTGTCGTGGATCCATGCCACACGAAAAATGGTCTTAGATGTTAGTTGTTATAAGAAAAGACCTTGATGGAGGATATTATTTTTGAGCCACATAATTTGAGTGGATCACTAAAGGAGGACATAGAGAAGCTTATGGCAGCCATGAACAACTTTCTTGGCATCAATTCCTTGGTGGCAAGATGTTGTTGGAAAGATTCTAGAGGAGATATGGAAGGAGAATCCATTATGGAGGAGTGCATAGCATTGAAAGAATGCATGTCCAAGATGATGGAGAGCTATATGAACTTACTATCTGATAGAGATGATCTCCTCATGATGGCTGAAATGTACTATTGTGCATTCAAAAGGGAAACAAAATAATCTGAAAGACTCCATATTAAAAGGGAGGCTACATATGATTCCTTGAAGAAAACCCAAGAATCTTTTCAAGAGTCAAGGTTTCATATTGTTCAAATTCAAAGGGAGTTGACTGTACCACACCCCCCATCTCACATGGAAAAGAATCAGATACACATGGTATGGACTACTTTGGATGTGCTAAAGGGACCTCATGTGGAGGACAACCAAGAGGAAGGAGCAGATTTGAAGGTGCTTGTGAAAAGCTACGGGAATAAAATATTGCCAAAGCACTCATTGAGGTTGAGAGGAATGATGAAGTGTTCTTCTCTATCAGAAATATGGCTGATCACATTCCATATGGATCAACAAATAAAATCGCTTATTCATCCATTTATTGGGTGAATAGAGACAGCTTTGGAATGAAGATTGTGGGAGGTGAAGAGTTTAATTTCTACAATAAATTTCTTGTTTTGACTAACTTTGTCCTAACATGTGGGAAGCCACAAAAATGTATCTTGCAACCATATTACACCTCCAATACATATGCATAGGAGGTGCATTGTGATTCGTATGTGCTTGGAGGATTTGAGAGAAAACAAAATCAAGACGAGGAACTGGCCCTTATTGAGAAAGATGAAGATGATTTTGTTCAAGAATTTGTTGGTTTGAAGATGAGTCATGAGGAGGACTTATCTATGGGAAAAATAGTTGAGGAAACACTATTTGAGGTAGCAGGTTATGGTATTTGTTTATCCAAGGATTAGGTAGACAAGTATATCACTGAAATGAATATTCATGGGTGCTCAATTCTTTCTTGCATGGGTGAAGCATTGTTTGACATTCAAGTCTGGGAAGAAATACTTCATGAACTACCTCTATGGGTGGAATAATTCATCATGGGGAAGATGGATGATAACATCCTATTTGGAACATCAAGAAAAGGTGTCTACTCATCCATGGATTGGATGGGTAGAGACATAACATAGATGGAGACTGAAGGGTGTGCAAGCTTGGCTCACATTGGTAAGATTTTTCTTTGATTTGTAGTAGGTTTATAGATGCATATGGCATTGTTATATTATGTGAGAAGCATATAAGAAATGCATGGAATCCATTGGATGCATTGGGTACAGAAAATTCCGAGGATTGGGTATGCTTACATGTGGAAAATTTATCATATTCCATTCATAGAATGTGGGATGCAACAGTTCATGACATAAATAAACTTGCACCAGAATATGGGGTCCCAATATGGTTGTGGGACCCTGCCATTTCTTGGGATGACAACTTACCAAAGGTGGAAAAAGAATTCAGATCTCTGTAGAGGAGGTAGTGGGATCCATACATTCTACTTAGTTACCTTAACTGGGTTGAAAATTTTGATGGAAAGAAGTGGTCATTAAAGGAATGACTATGATAATAGTGGTGTCACAGAAACATGGTGGACAACGTTTGCAGCACTCTGGGGTGTTTCTGCTTGAGGAAACACAGACTTGGGAGGGGAGGATTGTCATGTCCCCACATTTTGAGCACCATAAGTGTTGACCTTGCCTAGCACCTAGGGGGTCAAAAGATGCATTAAATAATTAACCTAGGAAATATTATTATAATGTTAGTGAGGAGGAATGTACTTATTTATATTAGTTTTCATTATTAATTATTATGCAATTAATTATGTGGAAAATAAATTTCCATGTCACGAGGGCACACTTAGGAAATCCAACTTCCCAAGGAGGATATTAGAAACTATCATAGGTCTGACAACAACTAAGAAAAATAAGTCATAGACAAAAGAGGCAACTATGTGACAAAGGAGGGCGCAGTTTCCATTTTGTAGACTCAGTCACAAAAGCTAAAGTCAGAAAAAGATGTCATAAGGAAAAGCAAAAACACTGTTCCAAAGGATGGCGCAATTTCCATTTTTAGGTTAAGTCACAAAAGAAAGAAAGGAAGAAAAGTTTTCATAGGAAAAAGAAGGAAACTATGGGCCTAAGGAGGGTATAGTTTCTAAATTGGATGGAAGATGATGACAGGGAAACATCTCAATGACACCTAGTTGCCAATTTCTCAAGGAGGGTGCACCACTTGGCTAGGGTTAGGGTTTTAGCAAGAGAGACTTACCCAACAGGTGATTGAATTTCCCAACAAGTCACCAATGGCTTATTTAATGATAATTCAAGCTCTATTTGTCATTTTGGTTAATGATTTATCTTGTGTTTAGTGAATCCCATCTTCATACTAAGAGTATTATCTTCATACTAAGAGTTGTGCCTAAGTCCCTTGGGAAATGCGCCCCAAGTCCTTTCCCCTCTCTTCTTCCTCCCCTTTTATTTTCATTGCAGGTGTTGGAGAGATAATGAACACCACCATAGATTCATATAATACAACTTTTTCATCCAATACATCCATTGAATTTGAGCTCTATTGAAGGGAACTTCACCTACGCTCCCATCCCTAGCTTGGTGCTAGATTTGGGCCTCCTGCCCTCAGTTTTGGATCCCATTTCTGGAGAGATCAGTCCTCCAACATCTTCTTGATGTGCTCAGTTGAAAAAATTTGATTATGAATTTTTTAATACTGTAATATTTCTGTTCAATAAGCTCTCATGTTAAGTTTTCATGAGTGAGCTTTTATTTTCCCATTAGATGAGGATTTTAATCAGTTTAATGCAACGAGAATAAAGTAACAGACATGAGAAGGAGTAATGGACATGTATTAATATATGTTAAATTCCATTATCATGTATGATTTCATCCTGGTACGAAATTCATGCATTGATGTACATCCTTTCTAGATGACTAGGAAAAATTTACTAGTCTTACAATTTTATTAATTATGAGAGTTTTGTGCATCGAAATGCAATTCCGTAAGTTTTTGTAGGTATATAACTGATCCAAATAAAAATCCCAGCCTTCATACATATTTTTTTTGGGGGTAGTACCTATTTTGAACATCCTACTTTGCGTAGGGTCTCCCCGGGACAAAACTGCCAGTTTTTCCCCAAACTTTCCTAACAACCCAAAATCCTTCCAAAAATGTTCTTGGTTATCTGAAACTTTATTTGAATCCTATTACAAGTGTGTCAACACATATGAACCTTTACCAATACTTTGGTTTTTGGATTTGAAAATTTCTTCCTAGATGTACGGTTAGGTGACCCAGAAGCGTGGGAGAAGGTTTCGGTAGAGCTGATTCCGAAACCTATATGGCCCCTAATATAAATGTGTTAGGGAATATGTTTTATAAATCATAAAATTTTCCTTGGTTTCTTCCCTCATCCCGCTTCCCTGTTTATAAATTTCTTAGCAAAATACCCGTATCTGCCTAGTTCAAAAGTTGATTGATTGAGTGCAAAGTTTTAATTCAGAGTTTTAATTAAATTTGCAGCAAGTTAATAGTTTTATTTGTATACTATAATGTCCTCTTCCTTTTAGGCCTTGAGGCCCATACCTCTAACCTATGTGATTCCTGTTGGTTCGAGTGGTTACTGATAGCTAGGGAATCAGATCAGGACTGATGCCATCCATAGAAGATCTAGGGCATCCTCACTTGGTCGAGAAGGGACACCTGGGCCAAATGCCACCTTCATGCATGACCATGATCCATGCATGACCATGCTCTTTTTAGGTCTCCATCCGCATGCATGCAAGTCAACGGAAAATTAGAAGATAAAGTGACCTAATTAGGTCAAAGATTAGGTTTTGCGCAGTTGAAATTTATAAATAGAGGGTAAAGCAAGAGGAGACCTCACTTATGATTATTATTATTTTGGGAGCACTTGGATAGTAGCACAGCATTTGGGGTTGGAGACGGAGTCTTCAGCTAGCAGGATTTCGGCAGTGAAACTTCTGTCCTAGTCTTATTCTGGGTAATCCATACTGGTTCACCACTTGTTCTTCAGTACATTCATCAATTATATAGCACAGGGTATAGATTGTTGCAGTGGCACGGTGTAGCCGTAAGAGGGGTTTTTCCACCAGAAATCCTTAATCAGCTATTGGGCCTTCAGATCTTAGTTTCCTTCCGAAACTCAGGCATCATTCTTACCATCAACTACGTACTCTGGCACTCCTTGATTATCAGCTCCATCTGAGCTCATCCGAAGCTGTTATCAGCATTTCCGGGTTTACAGGGGCGTGAGCAGCTACCTCATTGAACCTAGACGCTATCCTGCTTAGGTGTGTTAGATCTTCAGCATAATCTAGTCAATCTCTTCGGCACACCGAGGCTATCAGCCCTGCAAATCGGTGGATCCATCGGACACCTCCTTCCTTGAGGGCGTCACCTTTTTCTCTAATTGGGTGTCTTATTGCTGGAGCATTCACCAGAGGCAGGAGAGATCAGTTCCTCTCCGATCTAGATCTCAGTACTTGCAGACTTTATCTGCAGCAGTTCAGCCAGTTATCAGTGGTAAGTGTGCATTCTATCTCACAAACCCTAACCCTAATTTTTCCTATAAAATAGGGATTTTTTCCTGGCAGTCTGTAAGCCCAGTTGTATCCGCATAATTGTTTAGAAATAGAAAATATCGGGATTCAGGATATTACAGTGGTATCAGAGCTATTTTCTTGGCCAGCTGTGGGCTTAAGAGAGGAAAGGTAGATGAATACAGAAGGAGATCCTTTTGTAACTTATAGGAAGAGGAAGAGTAGATACACAGAAGAATTTGAAGATATCCAACTAGAGGATACCAATTCAGACATGGAACAGACAGGTATTCATTCAGATAGGGGAAAAGGAACGGGAGATGAGGAGGATCGGATGGACTTTCACAACTTGGTATCTGCATTGCAAGACTTAGCCAAAGGACAAAAATAAGTCCTCAATGCAATCAGCAGGCTGTCAGCAAAATAGGAACCAGGTATCAGTAGTGCCCCCCCCTCACCAGTAGAGCGAGGATCTTCCAGCGGCAGTGGAAATATGGCATACACCAACATCCAGAACACTCCCCACATATACATCAGACCTACTATAAGGCCTACCATGCCTCACTTCTTGGCAGATACAGTAGGGGCCACGGTCATGCAGGTAGAGCCCAGCGAGCCTTTTGGGGCTTATTTGCAGGAGTACAGGGACCTAGGGGATGAGTTTCATGCTACTATGTCTTTCTCAGACTTCTGCAACATGAAGAGCAAAAACAGGCCCAGGAATTTCAACAAGGGTTTCAATCACAACTATGAGCTGTAGAAGACCTTGGTCAGGTTAACTATCCCAAACTTTGATGGAACTCGTGGAGGATCAGCGAGAACATGGGTCCAAAAGTTAGATACCTATTTCCAGCTCAACCCCATGACAGAGATAGACGCCATTAAGTTGGCTACACTTCACTTGGACGGAGAAGCTCACGAATGGTGGTACCACAGACTGGTGACATTGGGTCACAACACCATACATTCTTATGGTGAGTTCACTCAGAAACTCATGGAGAAGTTCGACAAGAAAGATCCAAAGATCCATTTCAGGGAGTTGGCTCAACTCAAGCAGACTGGTAGCGCAGAATCATTCATTTCAGAGTTTCAAAGGCTAGCCGTTATGGTAACAGATGTGTGAGAGAGAAGACTGACTATGTTATTCACTGAGGCCCTCATGGAGCCACTACGGGGATGGGTGAAAGCCTACAAACCCCTCACTCTACAGGATGCTATTAGCAGGGCAAGGGATCTTCAGGATTCAGTTCCCAAGAAAAAACTCACTATGAAAACCAATTTTCCTATTAGGGACAAGGACAGGAAACCTTTCCAACAGGATGTGCCCAAGAAAACCTGGTTAGATGAGGACACCATGAAATATTTGAGAAGGAAGAAGCTGTGCTTCACCTGCCAGGAACCATGGGTACCAGGGCACAGGTGCACAGGGAAGGCAAAGGCACACTACATTGAGGTGTATTCAGACAGTGACGAGGATGACGATGAGCAGGAGGCCACAGAAGAGGAATCACACCAGGGTGATACACCAGAGGGATTCATTGCTACCTTGTCTGGAGTACCGAGGTTCCAGACTCTCAAGGTCAGGGGAGTAGTGCAGGGTCACAGAGTAGGAGTTCTGATTGATGGGGGAGCCACCCACAATTTCATTGACTCCGCTTGGGTAGCCAAACGAGGTATTCAGACCGAGAAGTTCGAGGGATTCACTGTAGCAGTAGCTGGGAACTCCAGCATGGAGTGCAACTACTGGATCCCAAAACTTAATGTTGCCTTGGGTAACTATCAGATGACAGACTCTTTCTATGTAGTGGATGTAGCAGATACTCATGTGGTATTGGGTGTTCAGTGGCTTTACTCTATAGGAAAATACACTACAGATTACAGGGCGATGGAAATGGAGTTTCAGGGGCCAGATGGCAAACGGGTAGTTTTGAGGGGCATGAACACTTATCCCCCAGAACCGGTCTCGTCACAGAGAATGGAGGCAGTGCTTCGACAGGATGATATAGAATGGGCTGCAGAATGTTTTGTCACCTTCAGGAAACCCCCAGAGACCAGCTCACAACACCCCAGTGACATTCAAGCCTTGCTACAGAAACACGAAAAGGTTTTTCAGGATCTTCCATCAGGCAGACCACCAGATCGGGGCTTTGAACACATCATCGAGCTAGAGGAGGGAACACAAGCCGTCATCACCACTCCTTACAGGCATCCTAAGAGGTACAAAGATGAGATTGAGAAAACCATCAAAGAATTACTGAAGCTTGGTTATATACGACCCAGTTCTAGCCCCTTTGCATCTTTAGTAGTCCTGGTTAAGAAGAAGGATGGCACTCTGCGTATGTGCATCGATTACTGAGCGCTTAACAAAAAGACCATCAAGAACAGGTATCCCATTCCCAGGATTGACGAACTCATGGATGAACTTTTGGGAGCTCAATACTTCTCCAAGATCGATCTTCGCTCGGGATACCATCAGATCAGGGTAAGGGACCAGGACATCCCCAAAACAGCTTTTCGCTGTCATTATGGTCACTATGAGTTTTTGGTCATGCCATTTGGGCTTACCAATGCTCCAGCTACTTTTCAGTCATGCATGAACCACACCTTCAGGGCACAACTATGTAAGTTTTTGCTTGTATTCTTTGATGACATCTTGGTTTACAGCAAAACATGGGAAGAGCACTTGAAACACTTGGACGAGACATTGAGTATTTTAGAAGAACAGTCGCTTTACGCGAAAATGTCCAGTGTGAGTTTGGCATGAAGGAAATGCTGTACTTAGGACATGTGATCAATGCAGAAGGAGTACAGGTGGACATGGAGAAAATCTGAGCTATCAAAGATTGGCCTGCACCAAAAACCGTGGCAGAGTTGCGAGGGTTCCTAGGTCTATGCACTTATTACCGACGGTACGTTAAGGGATTCTCCCAGTTTGCAGCACCCCTCACAGATCTCACCAAGAAGGGGGCATTCACTTGGACAGACTCGGCACATAAAATTTTTGAGGAGATGAAGGTTATCATGAGTTCTTGCCCAGTTTTAGCATTGCCAGACTTCTCACAACCCTTTACAGCAGAATGTGATGCCTTAGGAGAAGGGTTAGGAGCAGTATTGATGCAGAATCATCACCCTATTGCATTTGAGAGCCGTAAACTGAACAACTACGAGCGTCATTACTCCATATATGACAAAGAGATGCTAGCTATCTTGCATTCTCTCACAAAATTCAGACAGTACCTGGTGGGTAGTAAGTTCAAAATCAAAACAGATCATAACAGCCTCAAGTATTTCTTGGAACAGAAGGAACTGAATGAGCGACAACAGAAATGGGTCAGCAAGGTACAAGCCTATGATTTCGAGATCGAGTATGTAAAAGGTAAGAATAATGTAGTGGCTGATGCATTATCCAGGCGCCCATCCCCATTATCCCTCAGTAGTATATCCACGGATTGGAGGGCACTTCTCTTAGTGGAGTACTCCAAAAATAAATTCTCCTGTGAATTATTAGATGGGCAAATTCAGGATGACAGGTACAGGATTGTGGACGACATCATCTACTACAAGGACAGAATATACCTCATTCCAGAATCCACATTGCGGAAGAAGATCATCCAGGAATCCCACGATTCTCCTTTATCAGGGCATCAAGGGTTCTTAGAAACCTACCGGCAGATCAGAGAGAGGTTTTCATGGAAGGGCCTCAAGGGGGAGATAATGCAGCATGTCCGAGAATGTAGCATCTGTCAGCAGAACAAGGTTGAGAACACCCATCCAGCAGGGCTACTACAGCCACTACCGATCCCAGAATAGAAGTGGGAGAGCATCTCCATGGACTTCATTACAGGCTTGCCCAAGGTCCAAGGGCGAGATTGTTTATATGTAGTAGTTGACAGACTGACCAAGTTTGCACATTTCTTCTCGATACCATCAGACTACTTGGAAGCTCAAGTAGCGGAGTTATTTTTCAGGGAGTTTTTCAGGTTACACGGGTTGCCTAAGACCATTGTCAGTGATCGGGATAGCAGGTTCACGAGTGCCTTTTGGCAGGAACTATTCAGATTGGTGGGGAACGAACTGGCTACTAGTACGAGTTATCACCCCCAGAGTGATGGACAAACAGAAATAGTCAACAAGTGGATCGAAGGATATCTTAGGAACTATGTAGCAGGGCAGCAACGAACCTGGATCAAATGGCTGCACCTAGGAGAGCATTGCTACAACACTACTTATCACATGTCTATTAGGATGACTCCTTTTAAGGCATTATATGGTTATGAGGCCTTGGACTATGCGGATTTGGAATTTGGAGATAGTAGGGCTCCTAAGGCTAAGGATTGGATACAAGACAGTCAGGACATCCTGAAAGTATTGAAAGAGAATTTACAAATAGCCCAGAATCAATAGAAGCTGTATGCCGACAAACACAGGATTGAGCGGAGCTTTGAGGTAGGGGATTTAGTCTACTTAAGGCTCCAGCCTTACAGACAGTTGTCACTTAAAATGAAAGGAGCAGAGAAATTAAAACACCGCTTCTATGGACCCTACAAAATAATTCGGAAGGTGGGAGAGGTGGCATATGATCTAGAGCTGCCCAGAGAAAGCAAAATCCATAATGTGTTCCATGTGTCCAGCCTGAAGAAGACCCTTGGGCAACACATTTCTCCATCTACCGAATTGCCCCCTTTAGATGATGAAGGATTGCTGATACTGATTCCTGAACGGATCATACAGACCAGAGAGATGAAGCTCAGGAACAGAGTGATCAGAGAATATTTGGTTCAATGGAAAGAACTACCACCAGAGGATGCCACTTGGGAAGGTGAACAGGTATTGCAGCATCCCAGTTTGAAGTTGCTTGAGGACAAGCAATATCGAGCGGGGAGGACTGTAATGTCCTCTTCCTTTTAGGCCTTGAGGCCCATACCGCTAACCTATGTGATTCCTGTGGGTTTGAGCGGTTACTGATAGCTAGGGAATCAGATCAGGACTGATGCCATTCATAGAAGATCTAGGGCATCCTCACTTGGTCGAGAAGGGCCACCTGGGCCAAAGGCCACCTTCATGCATGACCATGATCCATGCATGACCATGCTATTTTTAGGTCTCCATCCGCATGCATGCAAGCCAACGACAAATTAGAATATAAAGTGACCTAATTAGGTCAAAGATTAGGTTTTGCGCAGTTGAACTTTATAAATAGAGGGTAAAGCAAGAGGAGACCTCACTTATGATTATTATTATTTTGGGAGCACTTGGATAGCAGCACAGCAGTTGGGGTTGGAGACGGAGTCTTCAGCTAGTAGGATTTTGGTAGTGAAACATCTGTCCTAGTCTTATTCTGGGTAAGCCATACTGGTTCACCACTTGTTCTTCAGTACATTCATCAGTTATATAGCATAGAGTATAGATTGTTGCAGTGGCACGGTGCAGCCGTAAGAGGGGTTTTTCCACCAGAAATCCCTAATCAGCTATTGGGCCTTTAGATCTTAGTTTCCTTCCGAAACTCAGGCATCATTCTTACCATCAGCTACGTACTCCGGCACTCCTTGATTATCAGCTCCATCTGAGCTCATTCGAAGCCGTTATCAGCATTTTTGGGTTTACAGGGGCGTGAGCAGCTGCCTCATTGAACCTAGACGCTATCCTGCTTAGGGGTGTCAGATCTTCAGCATAATCCATTCAATCTCTCTGGCACAGCTGGCTATCAGCCCTGCAAATCGGCGGATCCATCGGACACCTCCTTCCTTGAGGGCGTCACCTTTTTCTCTGATTGGGTGTCTTATTGCTGGAGCATTCACTGGAGGCAGGAGAGATCAGTTCCTCTCCGATCCAGATCTCAGTACTTGCAGACTTTATCTATAGTAGTTCAGCCAGTTATCAGTGGTAAGTGTGCATTCTATCTCACAAACCCTAACCCTAATTTTTCCTATAAAATAGGGATTTTTTCCTGGCAGTCTGTAAGCCCAGTTGTATCCGCATAATTGTTTAGAAATAGAAAATATCGGGATTCAGGATATTACATATACCATATCAGGGATAATATAGGTAGACGGATCCAAGATATCCAATATATCAGAGAAACACAGAAGATCAGCAAGGGAGGCCCCCTTTCCCAGAGAATGTTGTTGATGAAGAAGAAGAGATCGACCCTTTGGAGAATGAAATACATTACTTTGATATTGTTGACTCTGAAGTATATTTGAAAAAATAAGAACATAACATGTTTTCTCAAGAAGAATATTGTAATTCTTTTGAATTAGAAACATAACAATATCAGATGGGATATTAGCATGTTGTAAATGACCTTCAGAGAAAACTTAACTTGAGGAATAGGGATGTAATTGTAAATAAAGGAAAATTTCCTCCTAATCATCCCTCCAGTTCAATGGAAAAAATAAAAAACAAAAATAATACGTTGTTAAGAAATCCCTATAGAATAAAAAAGAAACACTCAAAGAAAGTGATAAAACACTCACCTCGTTCAGTTTACAAAATGAGATTTCTAAAGTCAAAATTTCCGCCCCCTTCAATGAATTGTTAAATAATAATGAGTAGAAAGAGAAAATTGCTAAGATGATTAAGAATGAATGGGAATACAAACCCGACACACTGGAGTTGAATTATGATGCCCTAACCATTGTTATTGGTACTAGAGTAGGCGATAGTAATGCAGAAGATATTCCCCCTTTTTATGTCAGTCTAAATGTCCATAATATGATCCTTCACAGTGCCATGCTTGATTCAGGAACTTCACATAATTTGATGCCAAAGGTTGTAGTAGGAAATTTGGGGCTGTAGATTACAAGAACATATAAAAACATGATTTCCTTTGATTCTAGAAAGGTTAAATGCTTGAGGTTGAATAAATATTTGGTGGTTAGTCTTACCCAGATTCCAGCTAAGAGTATTATCATGGATGTAGTTGTTGCATATATTCCGCCAAAGTTTGGTATGTTGTTCTCTAGGTCTTGGGCTTCAAAATTAAAGGGAACCTTATAGATGGATATGCCTTTTTCTACCATCCCACTCTTTGGAGAGAAGAGAAAAATATATAGAGAAAAGAGGCTTACCTATGTGGTCAATAGTAAAGCTAGACCTGCTAATCATCCCATCTATGTAGTACAAACTGATCTAGGTTCTTCTATTTTCTATAATGATTCCCATTTTGAAGAAGAGCAACTAGTGTTGGATAAACAAAAAGAAAACTATGGTTTTTCCATAAAGCAAGAGACACTTGTACAAACACAGAGAGTTGAAGGAGTGTGGACAATGCATTTTGATGGATCAATAAATAAAGAAGGGGTTGGTGCAGGTGTTTACATAATTTCTCTAAATCGAGAGTTCATGGTATACTCTTTTAAAATGACTTTTGAATGTACAAACGATTTGGTTGAATGCGAGGCTTTGATTTTGGGACTGAATGTATTGAAACATCTAAAAGAAAATAGGGTTGATGTATGTTTTAGAGTTGGTAATTAATCAAGTGAATGGAAGTTATCAAACTAAGCCTTCAAGGATGAGAGCATACAGAAATGAATTTTAGGATATGCTTAGAAAATTTTTCAATGAGCATAGAGTTATGGTGATTCCTAGAATACAAAAAAAAATAACAGACTCTTTGGCTTCTACTGCTATAGATTTCAAAATTCATGTCTATCCAAATAGAAAGTATGAAATTGAAGTTGTAAATAGACCTTTTATTCTCGATTATTGAAAATATTTGCAAGTTTTTAAAGATGATTTACAAGTTAAAATACTTTTAGAAATGTAAGATGAATTTGCTAATACAATTATTGATGAAGAAAATCAGAATCTAGAAAATGTTGAAAAAGATGAGTCCACAATTGAAAATGAAAAACAAGGAAAGTTCAAAGGTATGATTAGTGGAAAACATATTATCCAACTCAAAAGTAATTTTAAACCAAAAACATGTTATAAAACTTGACGAGAAATTTATACTCAAAACGAGAAGTCTAGCCATAAAAACTCATATTTTTGTGAAAAAAACACCCAAAAACACCTCCAAATCAAAAAGTGGTCCTACCAATAGCACCATTTTTTTACCAAATTGAAAATTGATGCTACTAGTAACACACTATTTGAAAAAACGGTATAATTAAATCATTTTATCATAATTTAAAATAGTATTTATAAAACCTCTTAGTAACACTATATAAAACTTCCACTATATTAAACAAAAAATTATTAGACCACTTTTTTTATTTAAAATAAAATACAAATTAGTATAATAACTAAACGTTAAAAAACAATTAAAAAAACTAATGAAAAAAAAGTTTATGTAATAACAAAATATTTAAAAACAATAAAAAAAAAGTAAGAAAAATGTTAATATAATAACAAAGTATTAAAACTAAATATAAATAATAATTTAGTATAACAAAATATTTAAAAAAATGAAAAAATGAAAAAAATTAATGTAATAATAAAATATTAAAAAAAGTAAAAATAAAACAAAATTTAGTATAACATATGTATATATTGGATATTTGTAAGGAGTTTCGTGGTTTTTTATTGGAATTAAGTAAGGTATTAGGGGGGCGCAATTCTAGGAATCACCCCAACTCTTAAGTATCACTCAAAGTGGTGATGGAGTGGTCCTTAAAAGGTGGTGTGATTCCCAAAATCATGTCCCTTTTAAGGCCTTACACTTTGACCACATAAAAATTACCATTATTTGATATATGTTATATCATGTATTTTGTTTCCTAATTTTATTTTTCTTTCTTTTAAATATTTTGTTATTATATTTTTTTAATTAAAAATTAAAAGCTTTTCATGAAAATTTTAAAAAGTTAATTATTTTTTCTCATATTATTTTGAAATTTAATTTTATATTATATGTTTTGTATTTGCATTAAAGGAAATTTCAACTCAAAATGGGCCTCCTAAGAAAAATAATAAAATAATAGTTAAAATAATAAAATATTATTTATTAATTTTGGAGGAAGAAAAGAAAAAAACTACTTTTTTTGTTCGTATTTTCGTCACATCTCCCTCTGTTTTTACTCAATTTTCGATCAGGAGAGCTCGTTGGATGCAGAATTAAATTCCACATCCAACAAGAACCTATTCTGCATACTTTTTACAGACTGTGTTACCGCGGGAGAGCTCCCTGGATGCAGAAATAAATTCCAAATCCAATGAGTACCCACTCTGCATACTTTTGACAAACCACGCTACCCCAAAAACAAGAAATACCTGAAGAACGTGATGATGATGTCATCATCACGTTCTTCAGGTATTTCTTGTTTTTGGGGTAGCGTGGTTTGTCAAAATTATGCAGAGTGGGTACTCATTGGATTTGGAATTTATTTCTGCATCCAGGGAGCTCTCCCGCTCGAAATTTGGTTAAAAACACAGGGAGATATGCCAAAATTACGAACAAAAAAAATAGTTTTTTTTTATGATACCTATCCCCAAATTTATATTAAAAAATTGTTTAAGACCTATACGGTATTTCAAATTTAAATCAATTTCATTGGCTAGCACATGATGACATGGAATTTGAATTGGGGTTGAAAGGCCCATTTTGAGTTGAAATTTCCTCTAATGATACATTTTTAATGTTTTATTGTGATGCCTAAATATTTTGATATGGTTTTCACATTTTATTGTAAACTTTTGATTTTTTTTTAAAGTATATTTAGGCCAATAGGAATTTTTATTTGGTATTTTGGGTGGACTACGACCTATTCTTTTTCATCTAAGGACAAGGATGAGACAAGTATACTGTCAAGATTGATTCTATTGCAGCGGTTCAAGATTTGAAATAAACAATTAAAAAAAAAGAATATGAAAAATATATGATAGCGTATGAATGGATAACCAACAATTCATGGCATATAACTAAACTAGCTTAGATCCAAATCCTAGGCTCTATCAAGCGCCTAGAGGGATCAAATCTCTCTAGGTGCAAACCTCTTATTAAGTATTGCACTCAATGAGCTATTGATTTGATTCAAACCAAAAGACACATATTTTTATTTAAGGTCGACATATAATATTTTTATTATTAATATTTAATATTATTTATGGTCGACATATAATATTTTTATTATTAATATTTAATATTATTTATGGCCGACATATAATATTTTTTATTTTTTTAGGATCCAACAATACAACTTCTCCCCCATACATGGTTTGAGTTGTTTCGGAGGCCTTGCACATGGTCTTAAAACCATTTGCAAGGCCCTCCTAAACCATGCACAATAAACCATGGGTTGTGTAGGAGACATTGCACACGGTTTTAAAACCATTTGCAAGACCCTCCTAAACCATGTACAATAAAACCATGGGTTGTTTAGGGAAAGGTCAACATTTTATTTGCGGATAATTCAATTTTTTATTTTTTATTATTTTGTTGAGTATGAACATTACATCATCTCCCACATATTATGTTGTTTTTCTGACGGAGATTTTTTTGGCTGGCGGATAATTAAAATTTTATTTTTTATTATTTTCTTAGTAACAAACGTTACAACATAATATCAACAAACGTTATAAGATCTTCCACATAACGTTACAAGATCTCCCTCATAATGGGTTTTAGAGCGCCTCTTAGCGCAAAGAATGTGAGATAATATATATATAACATGAAGAATGTTGGTGATAGCATGTAACTAGGCATGGATAACTAGGAGTTAAACCCGTTTAACTAGAAGAATATATATAAAAAAATCCAAACTGTCTTCCATTCCATCGCTATCTCTCAACTGTTTGATCCCTATCTACGTGATCCAACCACAAACTATGTAGATGTGCTAGTCATTATTAAATGAGGTTCTTGATATTCTTGGTTTGAAATGTCTTTATTTCCTCACATTTTTTTTACAAAAGCCCCCCCCCCAAATGACATATTTAAAAAAAAAAGTTTAAAGAAAAAGCTTCCAAAATATATATAATTTCATTCCAACTAGCTTTTAAATGTTAGTTTTTTTTTGAAAATGTATATTTTTATTATTATTACTAGCTACTAAATGTATTTTTTGTAAAATTTGAAAGAACTCTATCTAAATAAAAAGTATAGACATTTTTTCATTTTAGGCTCAAAATGAAAAATGGGTTACAAGTATACACACTTCCCAAAAAATGAGAACAATGTCGGGTCTTCTCAAGTTATATAACTTGTTATACCAGAAAACACATTAAAAACTATTAAATAACAAAAAA
The DNA here is from genome assembly GCA_001517045.1 of Pseudotsuga menziesii. Lineage (NCBI taxonomy): Eukaryota > Viridiplantae > Streptophyta > Pinopsida > Pinales > Pinaceae > Pseudotsuga > Pseudotsuga menziesii. The sequence goes on along the minus strand of LPNX010964460.1, from coordinate 4,476 downwards.
AAATTAAGATACAACTAAATTTCAAAAAAAAAACAAAAAAAAACTACACTATAATTTAAAACCCTAACAAAACATTTACAAATATAAATAATAAACAAATAAAACACCAAAATAATATAAAATAAAAGTAAATGACAAAAATAAGTAAATGTTAATATTATAACAAAGTATTAGAAAACAATATAAAGAAACTAACCAAATAAATGTTAAAATTATGACAAAATATTAAAAAACAATATGAAAAAAAATCATAACCGTTTAAAAATGTTAATATTATAACACAATATAGTTAAAAAGGAAAAAAAATTCAAAACACAAAATCTCACTCCATAAATGGTAAGTTTAATGGGTTAAGGAAGAAGGACTTAAGGTGGGAGTGATTCCTAGAATAACGCCACCCCTTAATCACGACTACTTAGAGTGGTGATTAAGGGGTGGTGTGATTCTTAAAATCAAGTAGCCTCCCTTTATAAACAAAAATACTACAAAACATACCTTTAACACTTCATAAAACTGAAATATTTTCTTATTATAGTGTTTTTCATATATTGTTTTGAAATTTTATTATATATTATATGTTTTATATTATATTGTTTTTAAATCTAATTTTATGTTATATGTATTATATTTGTTTCATTTATGTTTTAAATTTAATTTTATAATAGAGGTTTTGTATTTATTTTTTATGGTTTTAAAATGTTTTGATATAGGTTTTATAGTTTATTGTAAAATTTTTATTTTATTTTTTTAAGTATATTTTTTTTATTAGGGGACATTTTTAATAGATCTTTGATAATATATTTTGATAATGTTTTGATTTTTTTTGAGAATAAATATTATGTTTTTAATATGTTTTTTTACAAATATATGGTATATGTTTTGTTGAATTTATGTGAATCATCGCTTTATGGAAAACAATGTTAATTAGTATCATTTTTATACATAAAATCGCTGAAAATACATTAATGGTTTGAAATATCTTTATTTTCTCAAATGTTTAACACATTTGCCCCCAAAAATCGCTTATTTAAGTGAAAAGTTAAAGGAAAAACTTCCAAAATGTATATATTTTTTCATTCTAAGTAGCTTCTAAATGTTAAAAAAAATTAAAATATGTATTTTTTTCCATTATAACTAGATACTAAATGTATATATATTTTTGTAAAATTTTAAAATTTGAAAAAACACATTTATAAATAAAAAATATAGTTTTTTTATGACCAAGAAATTCCAAAATCACAAAAAATGGCCCAAAATGAAAGATGAAAGATGGTGCTACCAGTGTACACACTTTTTGAAATGAAGGTAAAAATAACTATTAAAATTTACCACCAAAAAAATGAGAACAATGTCGAATTCTCATCAAGTTGTATAACTTGTTGAAAATGACTCATATCATTGGAGAAATTACTTGACATAAATGATGTAGCTAAAAATCCAAAGGTACAACCCCAGGAAGATGAAATTCAGGATCACAATATTGGGACAAAAGATCAGCCTAAGATAGTAAAGCTCTCAAAAGCTTTACCAATAGAAGATAAGAAAAAATATGTTGAATTGATGAAGAATTTTTCTGATGTTTTTGCATGGAGTTATGAAGACTTGAAAGAGTACGATACAACAACCATTCAACACACTATTCCAATAAAACCAGGTGAGAAACCTTTCAATCAGAAACTCATGAGAATAAATCCTATGTTGATCCCACTAATTGAAAATGAAGTAAAATAGTTTTTCAATGCCAAGATTAATGTTACACTTAGATTTTCTAAATGGGTAGAAAACTTAGTTCGTGTCAAGAAAAAAAATGGTGAGATAAGGTTATGTGATGATTTCATAAATTTGAATAAAGTATCTCTGAAAGATAACTATCAATTTCCTAAAATGGACCATATTTTACAAAAAGTTGCAGGAGCATAAAGAATATCCATAATGGATGGATTTTAAGGATATAATCAGATAAAAGTTCACCTAGAAGATCAGGAGAAAAAAAACATGTACAACACCCTGGGGAACTTTTATGTATGCAAAAATGTCATTTGGGTTGATGAATGCTGGATCAACATTTCAGTGGGAAATGGATATTGCATTTGCAGAAGAAAAAAACAAATTTTTAGTGGTGTATATGGATTATATTATAGTTTATTCCAAGTCCGATAGAGATCATATCAAACATTTGAAAGTGTGTTCTTGAAATGTAGAAAGTTTGGTATATCTTTGAATCCTAAAAAGTCTATTTTTCCATGCAAGAAGGTAAATTGCTAGGCCACATAATATCCAAAAATGGTATTAAAATTGATCCTGATAGAGTGAAAGCTATTCAGAAAGTGGAACTACCAAGGAGCCCAAAAGAGATTCGGTCTTTTATTAGGAAGGTAAGTTTTTTAAGAAGGTTTATTCCAAAAGTTTGAATAGATTTTAAGAAATGTGACAAATATGTTGAGAAAAAGTATTTACATTAAGTGGAATTTGGAAGCTAAGAAATCCTTTAATTATATTAAGAAAGAATTGACAGACGCATTCGTTTTAATTAGTCCATATTTTTCAAAAGATTTTATTATATTTTATTTTTCTTTAGAGCATACCATAAATGGGGTATTATTACAAAAGAATCAACAAAATGCAGAACAACCTATTGTATTTTTTAGTAAGACTTTGAGAGATGCAAAGTTAAAATATGATATCATGGAAAAACACGCATATGCATTAATCAAGTCACTAAAGGATTCCATAGTTTCTATTTTGCATTCACATATACTTAATTATGTGCCAAATTATGTTATTAAGAATATTCTCACTCAATCATATCCTGAAGGAAAGAGAGAAAAATGGATTGTAGTATTGTTGGAATATGACTTGGAGATTAAGCGTACAAAGTTGATAAAAGGACAAGGATTGGATAAGTTGATGACTGATTCAAACTATGATTCTTTGAAAATAAACGTTATCTTTGATTTTTCAAGTGGAGAAAGTTCATATTTACAGGTGATCAAATATTTCTCTTTATCCCCTTGGTATAGTGACATTGTTTATGTTTTACAGAATTTGCAGGAACCTCCAGAGCTAAGTAAGACTAGAGGAAGATCTCTGAAATTCAAAGCAATAAAGTTTTGCATTTTGAATCATTATTTGTATTGGAAGGACCCAGGGGGTATTTTGTTGAATTGTTTGCTTGAAAATAAATCCGAACAAACAATGAAAGAATTTCATCACAGAGTGTGTGGAGGCCACCATTTATGGAAAGCAACAGTCAACAAGATTCTAAGAGCGGGATTTTATTGGCCTAGTAATTTTTCTGTTGTATATAAAGAAGTTGTAGCTTGTCATGAATGTCAAATATTTAATGGAAAAATAAAACTTTTACCTCTTCCTTTGAACCCAATCTTAGTGGAAGCGCCTTTTCAACAATGGGGATTAGATTTTAGGGCTGATGCACAATCATGGACTCCTTTAAGGACACTTTAGATGCCACATAATACTAGAATAAACGGAAAACTCTGATTTTAGGTGACAATTAGGGGTACTTCCCTAACTTATTTGAAGATGAAGTAAAAAGAGAAAAGATAGGTAATTGAATCAGCTTTCATAATATATAGGGATTATGCAGAGAAAATCTGTGCAAATGATTATAAAATTAGTTTCCGTGAAAGTGGGTTTTCAAATTTTTAGCACATCTTAACATATATGTTTGTGCGGGTGCAGCAATATATGAGGTAAATGATGTCCATTTGGGATAAAAGCTTGCAGACATATAAAGGACATATGGGCCTAGTGCAACACTATTTATTCGGAATTTGTCATGAATTATTTTTTTATTATTAATTATTGAAGTTAGAAAAGCTTGAAATTAAAACCTTATGTGCGGGTGCAACACTTTAGGGGAAAAAATTAATGAAATCCTTGATTTCTTAATATAAGATCACAGAGCTTGATCTCGTCTAGTGCACCATATAGTTTTTATGGGAAATGGTGATGGAAATCAAAAGTTATATAAGAAACAATCTATGTATGTATTCTCGAAAACTAACGTGTCTCATTTAGAAAAATAATTATAAATAAATAAAACATAGTTTTGAAGGAAAAAATTATATATTCAGAATCGTCATTTCATACTCTACAATATCGTACGTTTTCATAAAAAATATTGTGTATGTCATATCAAAACACGGGATCTAATATGAGCATATTGATAGAGTTCTAAAAGACTTGAGCAATAGCCCTGGTTGATTTGTCCTAGCCAATAGGTTCGGTATTCTGAAGCTGCTTCCAAACCTAATGCCAAACCTTAATCCCGCCAAATATTTAAATTTTCAAATAACGCATATATGATATAGCTTATCCATATCGCATGTGCGTTATATCGCATGTGCGTTGTATCGCATATGCGTTAATAGAACATATGGGTATTACAAATTCATGGAGGTGCATGGGGTAAAGGTATACCTTCCTTCTCAATGATTTGTTGCTTGAAAGACG
>LPNX010964455.1:91819-107553 GCA_001517045.1 Pseudotsuga menziesii | reverse complement strand
TTGAAATTAGAGGAAGTTGATATACTTGTTTATGATTTCAAGTTGACAAAGAAAGACACTCTCCACTCCAAGACTATAGAGATTATCAAGAGGTTGCTTCCACAGCCAGAAGTTGCAAGATGGGAGTCTATTAAACCAAGCTATAGATCCCAAAGGAATATGACATCTGAAATGATGGGCATAGATGTAGACTCAGATGGTGCGCCCATTGATAATAGAGAAGAGTATGGGTCATCTACATCTTCATCAAGTCCTTCATCTGCAGAAAATGTAGATTCTGATGGGGTGTCAGAATCCATGGATGAATTTGAAGAAGCAGTGTAGATGCTTTTTATTAGTATGATTTTTTTAATTGAAACTCTACAGGAGTTTTTGATGATGGGGTGTCATAATCCATGGATGAATTTGAAGAGGCAGTTAGATGCTTTTTACTAGTATGATTTTTGTAATTGAAACTCTAGAGGAGTTTTTGAATATTTATATGAACCATTTGTTCTTGTATGGTCTAATATATTATCTCATTATGAATCACATCATAATTTCTTTGTTTCTATATGGTTATAATGGTGAAATTATTAGAGAAATTTGTTTTTTCTTTAATATGCAATTTTCCAGAAAGTTGTATATTATCTCTTCAAGAATTTTTCTTTTTTTTCCAATTTAAGGTTGATTTTAAAGTTTTGTTAAACAACAATATGGGATGTTTAGCCCATGGATCTATTTTTTACCCTGAAAAAAAAAAACGTGTATACTGGTATCAACACTTTTCTATTTGGGGGGTGTTTTTGGTGTTTTTTTTGCAAAAATAATCGTTTTTATGGGTAGAGTTCTCGTTCATAGTATATAGTTCTCATTTCATAGTATAAGTGGTTTTAAAAGTATCCATGGATTCAATATTCATTTAAATGCACATCATTGGATAGGAAACGATATTTCTATTAATATAAATCAAGGATTACAAGAATGACAACCTCTATCGGCACGTCTACGAACTGGAGAAACTGAGTCCTCCACCTCGGCCTCCACCACCTCAATCCTCCATCTCTTGATAGCAAGCTCACAAGCAAAGGCAATCTTGGGAAGAACACCAAGTGCTCCAAGGGACAAAGGGATGCAGACTCAAGCATAAGCTACTTTAACAATGGACTATAGTTTTCTTGCTCTTCAATTCCTCCCCTTTCAATGTATCCAAAGGGTTCCTTATATAGTGCTTCAATGGGGTAATGGAAGGTCAAATCTGAGTGATCTTAAGAAATATACAGCTGCAATTATTTTTCACGGTTTTTTGGAATTTCATTAAGAAAATTGATCTATTTCATTTGTAGTAACTTTTGTCTTGGTTCTAATATTGTTTTGTCTCAATTTTACATGGTATTAGAGTTGATGTCTCAGGTTCAATTCCCCTAAGCTAGTCCAGAGGGGGGGTTTTGGAGTATCGGTAAAACTGCATGGTATAATTGTCATACCTCTAGGAATATAAAAAGGTGGCCTAACCACCACTCCTGATGATAAGGCCTTGTGCTTGGCTTCAAATATTCATCAACATCTACAAGTTTTGGTGTAATGACAAACCTTACAGAGAAGACAAGTTCAAATTTGTTTTTGTGAGGGTCCTTCATGAGCCTTTAATGTGCGTATTGTGGTTGAGATCCCGTCGTTTTGACAATTGCATGGATATCAAAGTTAAATCCACATAGGTCTAGTGTATGCACAGAACTGGTAATATGAGTAGTAGCACACCTTAACAAAGGTTTGGTTGTGCAACCTTGTCTTTTGACTATTCTTTGGCATTTATGGACTCATGTTGCTTCTTGTATCTTGATGACGATGTCTTCAGTGGGATACATGTTTTATGTTGATGACGCCTTACTATGAGAATTGCAAAAATGTCGCATGTGTGTGATATTTGAGCGTTAACATGTTGCATATGTAAATTAAAGATCAAAACCTATATTACTCTCTTAATTTAACAATAAATTATATGAACAAAATAGATGGGGTGGACCAAATTACTTGATCAACTAGGGTGGATTCGTTGACCTCCCACTATTTGTGTGATAATATCTTCAAGAGTGTCCATCCATATTAGGAATTGGGTGAATGCTTGGATACTACTCTTAGAAATAGTGAGCTTTCATCATCTCTTTCTACAATGTTGCATTTGTATGTAAAAAATCATGACTAATATTTAATGTATAAATAACTAATAATGTACCATATGAACAAATGACATGAAATGTACTTTATTTCCTAACCACTCGACTTGGATTCATTGTCCTATAACTCTTTGTATATAGTAATATATGTAGGAACACTCCACTAGGTGGATGGGTGTTGGAATAATCAAAACCCATCCCAAGACTTAGGATAAAATAATTAATCTCTTTTGATTAATTCCTAGGTACTACACTAGCTGGTTTGCACCCAAACCCATTTTTGAGGTCAAACTTGAAAACACTGCCTCATGGAGCGAGTTAGAAGGATTATGGATAAGATCATGCCAACCCACAAACTTCCTAGAATGGAAACTGTGCATTACTGCTTTTTCCAGTCTTTCCAGCTTTTCTGAAGTTTTAAGGCAAAAGTTAAAGCTAGTTTTAAGGTAGACTGCCTTGTTTTTTGCACCAACTCACCTCCCTTATTTTCCTCATCTAAAATCATGATAAATTCAACTTTCCATCACTTATGATTTGTACACACTCATTCACCAAATTCGTGAGCCTCTTCACTGATTTGGAAAGTGCTTTATCCACCTATTGGAGATTTTGACTAGTTTGGTAAGCCTGCTTTTGTACCAAATTACAATATCACCTGTGGTGGACTCCTTGGCCTTCAACATAGTGGCCATATATATGTAAAATATCATGAATACTTGTTACTCAATAAAAATTAAAGAATGAACCATATCAAAAAAATGAAATAAAATGGAATGGACTAATTTACATCATCAAGGTGAGTGGATGTAGTGGCATTGACCTCCTCAAAAATAGTACAAATAAAATCCCAATTTTTGTCATTATTTATCTTATTCTTCATTTTTAAATATTAACTCTTTCTCTAGTGTGTCATTTTAAGAGTTAAATTTGGCATTCGTGTCTGTGACACATTGCTCAAATCTACAACTAAACTCTTTACAAGATAATAATATTTGTAACTAGAAAGACAACAACTTAAAACTAAAACAAGATAATATATCAATCAAATTAAATATAAAACAATATCATATATCATTCAACTTCAAACTAAAACAATATAATATATCAATCAACTTAAATCTAAAACAAGATCATATATCATTCAACTTCTTACCTCGAAGTTAGTTTATGCCTAAATATAAATATTATATAAATTCCTACATTGATGTTGTATGCAGTGTGAAACATCATACAAATTCCTTTATCAGTCTCTTTCAACAATATGTGAGGCTTTAATAACGTAGTTCTCTATCTTGGGATCTCTAATTGTCAATCCAATTAAGGCCCATTTGTGGACCAGATACCTATGTTTATTAAAAGGTTCGAATTTGGCCCTCCAAAAACCTAGGCATTCAAGGGCCAAGCAATAGTAAACACTTTTATTTGCTTTATTTTTTCACACCTCATGGGTGTCGCTCCCTTTGGGACCCTTTATCATCTTGTTGCAAAAAATAATTTGCAATTTCCAAAACAATTATAAACCAAAAAAACTCCAAATATTAACCTAATAGTTATGCGATATAGCTTATCAATGCACACAACAATACAATATTTTAAGATAATTAGTCTCAGATATGTCAATCATATCTTCAAAATTGCATTTCCTTTAATTGCATAGAAAACGATTTACAAACTAACCAAATTTGTAATTGTTTCATAGCATTTTGCAATGTATCTAAAAAGAGGTAGTGATAATAAATAGAAATGCTTCATGTATGAGACATTGGAGTATTTGGAAATCTTCATAAACCTCTTACTAGAACCATTACCTTACATGAATTCTCATTCACACATTGTTGAATGGTTTTCCTACAAAGCACGAAGGTTTTTTTTTAGAGTTAGATCAAAAATGTATTTGGATTCCAATAATAATTTCTTATGTAAACAAAAAACACCTTTAAAAAATGCAAAAAAACACAAACTATTATATAAGAAAGTTATGAATGTCCACCTAAGTAAGAATTAAAGTCCACCTAAGAGTTGGTTACTTCAAGGTCACGGGGTGATGAGCATTTTTTAGGCTATAAGTTCCAATGACACACCCTCCACCACTTAGGTTATGTAGATAAACTAACCAATTAGACGAGTTGTTGTGCCAACCCTTTAATTATCCTTGATAGGTAGTATGGGTTAGAATTCCTTGATCTTTAGTGTTTTCCATGGGCCCTTTCTCTATTGTAATAGAGTGTTGGTTATACTTCAAGTCCATGAGGAAATGAGGACATGTTATGCCCTCCACTACCTAAGTTATGTGGCTAAAGCAAACCAACGACATTGTTTCTTGATACATTTGTTGAGAGAACAATTTGATTATACTCAATAGGTGTTCTAGGATAGGTTTTACTGAACTTTGACTATAGCCATGGATTCTTTCTTCATTGTGACAAAGGAGGCTTAGTTATAGTTTAGGGTCATGGGGAAATGATCACTTACTATGTAAGAATCATTGTTTTTAAGTGCTCCATTATGTTATGTGGCTAAACTAACCCAATAAACTTGTTGTTGATCCAACCTTTTAATTATCCTCTACATGTTTTCCATGGTAGGTTTTCTTGAACTTTGGCCTTGGCCATGGACTACTACATCATAGTGATAAAATGGTCAGTAATTGATCTAGGAGGATATTCCATGATTGATAATTAAAGAAGTATTCAAACAAATAAAAAACTTACAATGGTAAATATCTCATGAGCATCTTTCTGTCAACGCTCGTTTCGCACAAAACGGCCTCTGGATTAAGAAGTTATCAGAGTTTGAAATTTTAGTGAATTGGTTCAAAATTGGTAAAAATGGGTAAATTGGCAAAAAAATGCATAAGGTATGGCTTTGTAAAAAAAAATCGAGTCTATGGGGATTGAACCCAAGACCTCCAAGACTACCTAATATTTCACAAAGACCTCCTAACCATCTTCCATGCACTTGTTCCTTGTAATCTATAGAGTAGAGGTCGTATATAAGGTTGAAATATTATAGTTTTCAAAAATGGGGCCGGGTCGAGGGCTTATCCCTCGATCCCATGGTCAACATCGAGACCCCCATTAGAATATTGTGTTATATTCCAATGATGGATAAAAACCAAACCATATTCCTCGACCATGGTCCAAGTGCCAACATATTATTAAACCTTATCACCAAACCATATCATGATACCATATGTCGAATATACCATATACATTTTCCAAATCCCATGCCATTTCTTTCCGCATTACCATATACATTACAACATTAACGTCAAAGGGGGAGAAGCTCATGGGTTTGACCTTGGGACCTCTTCCCCCTATACCATGCCTTTTATAACACGCCTTTGGCATCCTGTTGTATGGGATATGGCATAATCAGCTTAAGATTTTGCAGGTGGAGTTGGGGGCCCAAAAGGGCACATGACACTCCGGTCTGCACCCAAAAACCACCATAAAATACTATCTAAAACCATGCTTGGTCCATGGTGGAGGTACAGGAGGACAGGAACCGAGACAATGAAATTCAGAGTGAGCATGTATCCTAAGGAAAATTACATGCATGAATCCTAAGGCGTCGTGCAACCATTAATGGGAACAGATCCCAAGGTGGAATCTATACAATCTGTATTTTTTTTCTTTTATACAGGCATATTTTCTCGATTTGCATGCTAGAGGAGGCCTCAGGCAAAGGTTGTCGAGTTTATACTCATTTTTCTTGAAATTTCAAGACGATCATAGTGGTGCTATGTGTTTTTGCTGGTGACTGATAGAAAACATAAGTGGTTCCAAAAACCCTTTTATGTAATCTTTGAAGACTTAATAATATCGACCTTCTCATTGGAAGTGGACCAGAGACATACCCGGGAGGGGTGAACTTCGTTATCAATTTTGATATTTCATTTTCATGGTTTCCTTATTGTTTATTTTCTTATGTGTGTATTTTTAAGAATTTAAATTTTAGTTTTTAAATCTTTTTTATGAGTATTTAACATATAAATTTCACATGAAATTATTGGTTAAAAAATATCCTGAAATTCATATCAGTAACAATTCAAATTCATGGAAAAATGAGGACCTGCTATGTTAATAAGTGTTGTTACTAATCTCTCCACCAGCTAGGGTAGGTTTTGTTGAACTTTGTCTCTGGCCAAGACGGGCCTACTTCATTGTAATAAGGGAGAGTTGGTTACAATTTAAGGTCATGCAGAAAAGAAGGATTGCTACACTGAAATTTTGTTGTTAGCCCCTCCACCACTTGAGTTATGTAGATAAGATAATCAATTCAACTCCTTGTTGAGTCAACCCCTCGATTATCCTTGGCAGGTGGTCAAGGGTAGGCTATGTTAGACTTTGGCTCTAGTTATGGAATCTTGATTCATTATAATAAAAGAGATTCCATTACAATTCAAGGTCACAATGCAATCAAGGAACACTAGGTGTAGAAGCATTTTTGCAAGGCCTTCCAATTAAGTACAACATAAACATATTGTGAGTGTAAGAACAATCTCTACTAGACAAAAATATGAGTGAACATGAATTTCAATAGTGAAAATCAGAAAGGAATCAATTCCAACAAATAAAATTCCTAATATGACCATGATTTACTACGATATCAGCATGGCAACATCGCAAGAAAAACCCCTACTCCATAGTTTCAACAATATTCCTTATAGAAATTTTAGTAAACGTGAATTTCAATTTCAGTGATCCACAAGAAAACAATTCCAATGAGATCGAATTGAAGTATGACCAATCATAAGTACAACATGAACAATTGGTGAGAATGGAAAATAATCCCAACTCATAAATTTCAATAGTGTTCCTTGCAAAATTTTAAGCCAACATAAATTTCAATTTTAACAATAAACAAGACAATAATTTCAACAATGAATTATACTAAATAATGACATGGACATATGGTGAGAATTCTAAAACAATACTTATTTGGTATTTTTGAGATTCTTCCTTCCAAAAACTTGAGAAAAATTGAATTCCAATTGTAGTGATAAAACAAATGTCAATTTCAACAAGGAGGAATTGCAATATGACCAATAATTGAGAGAAAAAAATGGACATCTAGGGAGAAGGGAAGAGCATTTCCAACTTAACAGTGTCAACAAGGTTCCACTATATGGTAATTCCCACAAGGGATAATTGAAAGATGATTTCCATTAAGTACAACATGCACATATGGTGAGATCACATGAACAACCCCTACTCTACAATTTCAATCGTGCTCCTTATAGTTATTTTAGCAGACATGAATTTCAATTTTAGTAATCTATGAGATGGCAATTTTCCAAAATTAGCAATTGATAAGACAACAACTCTTATGAAGAAGAATTGAAATATGACTAGTGGAGTACAAAATGGACTTATGGTGAGATCACAAAAATAATCCCTACATGGTAGTTTCTATCGTTTTTGTTAAATAAATTTGAGAGAACATTATGGATAGATGGTGAGATCACAAAAACAATCCCTACTTGGTATTTTCGATAGTTTTCCTTAAAGTAATTTGAGCGAACATTATGGGCATATGCTGAGATCACAAGAAAAATCCCTACTTGGTAGTTTCTATATTTTTCCTTAAATAAATTTATGTGAACATTAATTTCAACAGCAACGATCAATAAGTATGAAACTAAAGCAAAGAAGAATTGAAATACAACCTATCATTAAATTATAACATAGACACTTGATGAGAACACAATCACAATTCCAACTTGACAATTTTTACAATATTCCTAGTGGAAATTTGAGTGAATGTGATTTCCAATTGCAGAGATTGATAAGACAATAGTTTAAACAAGGAAGAAATGAAATATTACCAACAATTGAGTACAAAATGAACATATGATGAGATCACAAGAAATAACCCTACTTGACAATTTTGATAATGTTCGTTAGAGAAATTTGAAAGAACATGAAATTCAATTTTTGCAATCAATGATATGATGATTTCCACAATGAATTATTGAAATTTGATACATCATTAAATTAATATGTTTGAAAATGTGAATGTCTATCTCAATAACCAAAGAGTTAATGGAATCATAAACGTAACATTAACTAATAGGCAACAATTACAAGTTTCCCTTGAGCCTTTCAAAAGAAACCACAAATTCCTAAGGCCACCACAATCATAACTATGTTTTAAGAACACAAGACAATGACTATGTTGTCAATTACATGATCTATTGTGAATGACAAAATCTTTAAATCAAATCTAACAACACTAAAGGGAAACAAAGATTTTAAAGTAGTTTAATATTTGCCTCTTCTAATACAAGATGTTTTTCCCCTAAAATTGAGGATAAATAAGGGCATTATTAGAAAACAAAAATAATTTTATCCAATTGATTGTGTCCAATTTATCATCTATCCTAGTTTCCATATAGCTAGCTTGGTATGTAACATCTAATAGCAAATCTATAGTTGAGTTTAACTTATTTTTAGATATAGAATCAAACTTTTACGAACTTCAAATGTAGTGTTGATTCAATTTTATGAAAATGAAAACAATGTGGATTGATGGCTCCCAAAACTATCTTGTGTTATTTGGATAGTGAAATATCCTCCTTGTGGTGATGATCTTTCCATTAGATATGGTCTTCCATTATCTAAATCTGGATATATGATTGTATCTAAGTTAACTTCCATCATGATTTCCATATAAATAGCTTGGTATGTAACATATATTAGTAAAGTTATATTTGATTCTAGTGTATTTTTATTCTAAGAATCAAACTTTACAAAATTCAAATATAGCGTTGATTCAATTTTATGAAAATAAAAACAATGTGGATTGATGGAACCCTGAGAGATGTCTTGTGTTATTTGGATAATGAAATCTCCTTGTGGGTAGTATTTTTCCTTTTGTTATATATTCTATTGTTTAAATTTAGAGATAGAATAGGCCATTCCAATTGTAAATAATTTGATGTCATGAATAAGAACTTGTTTAGGAATGTGGCATTCCTATAAAATATTACACTAGTCTACCTCAACTATTTTACAAAATACCACACTAATCTACCTCAATTATTTTAGTTTGATTAATGGGAAAGGAACCCTAGGTCATTGATTACCAACAAATTTTCTATCATTAGTCATTGAATATAAATTATTATCATGAGGCAATGTGCCCATGCTAGGCCCTCCACCACCTAATTTATGTGGCTAAAGTAAACAAAATACATTGGTTGTTGAGACAACCTTTTGATTATCTGCAATAGGTGGTCTAGGACAGGTTATATTGAACTTTGACTATAGCCATGGATTCTTGCTTCATTGTGACAAAGGAGTCTTAGTTGTACTTTAGGGTCATGGAGCAATGAGAACTTACTATGCTAATAATTATTGTTGTTAAGTACTCCATTATGTTATGTGGCTAAACTAACCCACTAAACTATTTGTTGATCCAATCCTTCAATTATCCTCTAGATGTTTTCTAGGGTAGTGTAGTAGGGCTTTCACCCTAGCTACAAGCAGGAACAACTCCCTTTCATCTATAGGATGGAAGGGTAGGGTTCATGTTGGTTGGAAGAGAACCTACAAAACAAGGTTAGGGCCAAGCTACGAAACCTTGCATGAAATGGTTAGAAAATGAAAAATGGTTGCAATACATCAAAGGGAAAATCTACAGCAAAGCATTAGAAAAAGAACCTGCAAAAAAAATAAGTTAGAAAACTACAATAAAAATGAACGAAAACGCAAGTATACCTTCAGTCTTGGTGGAAATGGGCCACCATGCCCTAGCTTTGGAAGCACCTCTCTCTTTGGGATGGAAGCTTGGATTGTGGAGCAATGGAGAAGAGGGAGGGTGAATGGCTTGAGAGGAAAAGGATCTCAAGGCACTCACACGGGAAACATAATGATAGGGAGAGAAGGAGTCTTTTGAGAGTGATCCCCACCCCTCTATTTATAGCTTTTTTCTAGAGATTTAGGGTTTTAAGCCCCTGGTTAGGGATTTAGCCCCTTTTTGGGGCTTTAAGCCCCTTTCTCCCAATTCTTAGCTCCTTTGGGAGTTTTTAGATCCTTTGAGGGGTTTTAGCTTTTAGCCCCTATGAGAGCTATTTTGGATCTTTTTAGGGGTTTTCAAGCCCTTTTTCATATTTTTGAGCCTTTGCAAGGGTGTGGGGGTCAAATGAGGGTCATATGTAGATGTCTTTGGGTGGTGTAGGTCATGTAGAGCTCAATGGGGGATTTTTAGGGTTAAAAAATTTCCCCCTAATGTGTGAGGGCAGGAACTCATCGTATGGCCGACGGACATCATAGGATTTTCTGGTGAGAGGTGGTGCTTCCTGGGCTAGGGCATGGCGGCTTTTGGTTTTTGTATTAATATGGTTCCCATAAATGGGTGAGATACAAATAATGTGTGAGATGTATATGGACAAGGCGGGAATCCCCATGCTCATAATGATTTCAAAAGAATAATGTGATTTAAGCTCTATAATGCAAGAGCCAATCATGTACAACTGATGATACATAGTGGTTGCCTCAAGAAGAGGATAAATACAATACTGATCTGAAGAAATGCTACATTGGACCCATGGCATTCTCATGGAATGCTATATCTTCATGATTGATGGCCTGCTAGATATAGAATGGTACATAGTTGTAGGGACCCACTAATAGAGATTCAGAGTCTCTGTGGTACAAATATGCTGCATCAATCATAAATCTATATAGAAACACTATTGGGGCTTCTGATCACTATCTCCAATGCAACCCAGAAATCATAAGGGACATGAACCTGTTGGGGTCCCTCAAATAGACTCATCAATGTGCTAGAGTCAAGTGACATCCAGGGTATTCAACCAAATACTACATGGACCATTACCCTGTACAAATCTCAACGGTGTGTTGATGTAGCTAGAGTCGAGCACGTGAGAAACAACCATCCTGAGAGGCACTAAGGACTCCTCTCAAGTGGTCCAAGGAACTCATCAATGGGGTTGATGAAACTAGGATATAGGGACCTCTGGGTCTATCCTCTAGAATATGGGATGTTAAATTTTCATATTCTAAGCTAGATCATTAGTATTTCATTTCGATTTCATAACAAAAGCATATAAACAGGATCACTGAAAGATAGACAAGCACAACCATACAAAAGGAGAACACAAAGATTTATCCTAGGAAAACCCTAAATGGAAAAAACCAGCAAAAGCTTCCTCAATATAGATGCCCCAAAAGATAAAAGATAAAACCAACAAGGAGATCAAAGCCTGGTCCTCCTCCTTCTCCAGCTACTTCTCTTCTCCACTAATGCGCTACACAAGTGAGAGTGTGTGTGTCTCAAATGAGGAGCACCACACCTCTATTTATATTCATCTGTTCACTTGAATTAACTCATCCAACATGTAGGCCCGAGTTAATCATGTAGGCTCGAGTTACACATGTAGGCTCAAGTAACCACACTGGGGTGCTAATGACCCACCTTTACAAATAGAGGGTACAACCTCATGACTCTTATTAGTTCTTCCGATTAGAAGCATCGGGGTACAAGATAATATAAGTGCTTCTCCCGGTAGGACCATCAGGGACCACAAAAGATACATATAGAATATTCTTCGAAGTTACAATATTTCAACACTCCCCCTTAACGAGAAGGGTATTCTACAACAACATCAGCAACAACAATAGTAGGAGAGAGATAGAGGAAATCATCAACATCATCAGGGTAATACATCTATAAATCATTGGAATATTTTCAACATCATATAGTCTTCGTCTTCAATATTTGACGATAGCAACTCTTTATTCAACATCAGCATCTTTTGACCTTTTGATCAGCAACATCTTCAACACTTTGATCTTTCGATCAGCAAAATATTCAGCACTTAGACCTTTCGATCAGCAGCAACATCTTCAACACTTTGACCTTTCGATCAGCAACATCTTCGGCACTTTGACCTTTCGATCAGCAACATCTTCAACACTTTGACCTTTCAATCAGAAGCAACATCTTCAGCACTTTGACCTTTCAATCATCACCAATATCTTCATCATTTTGATCAGCAATATCTTCAGCACTTTGATCTTTCGATCAGCAAATAAATCTTCAGCATTTTGACCTTTCGATCAGCAACATCATCACATTCTGATTAGTAACATCGTGATCAGCACCATCATCATACTTCGATTCTCGAACAGAAACATCATCATCATATTCTGATCTTTTGATCAGTATGTCATCATCATCACATACTGGTCATCATCATCACATACTGATCATCATCATCGTCACACTCTGATCTTTCAATCAGTACATCATCATCATCATACTCTTGATCATTCGATCAGTACATCATCATCATACTCTTGATCATTCGATCAGTACATCATCATCATACTCTGATATTTTGATCATTACATCATCATCATCATAAAAACATCATCATCATGAAAACATCAACATCATCAAAACATCATTATGATCAAAACATTCAACATCATCAAAACATAAAAATATCATCATCATCACACTCTGATCTTTCAATCAGTACCACATCATCATCATAAAATCATTATCATCAAAACATCAACATCATCATCATCAAAACATCAACATGATCCTTCCTTTCGGAATTACGGGATCAACATGTCTGTGGTACTCAGACGATCCTTCCTATCGGAATTACGGGATTTAGGTCTTTACGAAGTTACTAACAATCCTTCCTTTCGGAATTACGTAATCAACACATTTGCGGAGCTTAGACAATCCTTCCTTTCGGAATTATGGGATCAAGTCTTTACGGAGCTACTAACGATCCTTCCTTTCGGAATTATGGGATTTAGGTCTTTACGGAGTTGCTAATGATCCTTCCTTTCGGAATTATGAGAACAACACATTTGTGGAACTCAGACAATCCTTCCTATTGGAATTATGGGATCAACACATCTATGGAACTCAGACAATCCTTCCTGTTGGAATTACGGGATCAAGTCTTTATGGAGCTACCAACGATCCTTCCTTTCGGAATTATGGGATTTAGGTCTTTACGGAGTTACTAACGATCCTTCTTTTCGGAATTATGGGATCAACACATCTATGGAACTCATACAATCCTTCCTATTGGAATTACAGGATGAATTCAATGATCCTTCTTTTCAGAATTACGGGATTTAGGTCTTTACGGAGTTACTAACGATCCTTCCTTTCGGAATTACGAGATCAACACAGTTGTGGAACTCAGACAATCCTTCCTATTGGAATTACGGGATCAACACACGTTCTCGAGTATCGAAGTCACCGGATCTATTCTGAACCGAGGTTCAAGGATGATACAATCCTACTACCTTCTTGATGACCGAAGTTCACCGGATCCGTTCTGAACCAAAGTTCAAGGATGATACAATCCTTCCATATTCTCGATGACCGAAGTTCATCGGATCCGTTCTGAACTGAAGTCCAAGGATGATACAATCCTGCCACCTTCTCGATGACCAAAGTTCACAGGATCCATTCTGAACCGAATTCTAAGGATGATACAATGCTGCCACCTTCTCGATGACCGAAGTTCATCGGATCCATTCTGAACTGAAGTTCAAGGATGATACAATCCTGCTACATTCTCGATGCCCGAGGTCACTGGATCACTTCTGGACATATGTCCCAGGATGATACAATCCCTCTTCATTCTCGAAGACCGAGGTCTCTAGATCACTTCTGGACATATGTCCCAGGATGATACAATCCCATTGCAACATCACTACTCCCCCTTTCAAGGAAGGTCTTTCCAAACCACACCAAGCTTGTCTCAAAAGTGTTCGAACTTTACTCGAGACAGAGGCTTTGTTAGCACATCACCATCTAAACCATCATCATCTACATATTCAGTATGTGAATACTGAACTATCACCATCTGTATCTCCAGTATGTGAATACTAAAAGCATCATCTATATCTTCAGTATGGGAATACTGAAACATCATCATCTGCATATTTATCTTGTATGTAGAAATATCAAATTTCTATGTGTTACGACGGAACACAGGGTTCTCTGTTATCACAACTCTCGTTATCACATAGAATCAATGTAGTATCCATATTCAATTCAAGGAGACCCGATATCAGCTTCCGAAGCCATATGGATCCACAACTTAGCAGAGTAATCTGCTATGTATTCAGCTTTTTTTGTTCTAATAGAAACACTAAACTGTTTCCTGCTAAACCATGAACTCATAGCAGACCCCGAACAAAAGCATCTACCTAATGTGCTTTTCCTTTCTGAGATACTTCCAACCCAATATGCATCTATATAGCCATACAATCTGTAGTCATGGCTACCATCATATTATAGACCAAGGTCTATAGTCCCTTTCATATATCTCATCACATGTTTTGTAGCTACTAGGTGAACCCATCTTGGTTGAACAAGATATTGACTTAAGGTGTTCACAGCAAAACAAATGTCTGGTCTGGTATTTGTTAAGTACATCAATGACCCAATGATCTGTCTGTAATGAGTCGCATCTACTAACTCTGATGAGTCATCATCTAACAGCTTCAGGTTGGAGTCAATGGGTGTGGCCATGGCTTTGCATTCCAACATATTTAATCTCTTCAATATCTCTATCGCATACTTTCCCTGGTTGAGAAATATTTCTTCTGAACTTTGTCATATTTCTAGACCTAGGAAATAGTGCATTAACCCAAGGTCTTTCATCTCAAATTCTTCTGCTAGTTTCTTCTTGCTTTACATGATTTGTTTCTCCTTCCCTATCAAGAATAAGTCATCCACATATAATAACAAGATGACAGGCTCATCTTCTACAACCTTTAGATAAAGGTTAGGATCGGCTTTACTCTTGATAAAACCCATAATTGACAGGAAATTGCCATACCAAGCTCTGGGAGCTTGCTTCATGCCATAGAGGCCCTTCTTCAACTTAAATATAAGAGTCCATTTTTCTTCAACTTCAAATCCTTTCGATGTAAAACTCTTCCCCAATCATACCATTAAGGAAGGATTGTCTTTACTTCATCATGGAAGCAGCTACCATCATAGTTCTGAAGGAAGTGTACCTTGCTTCCTGGAGTAAGTGTCTCTTCAAAATTAATTCCCTCTTTCTTGTAGAAACCTCTAGCCACAAGTATTTCCTTACTTCTATCAGTGACATATTTTATCTTGCAAATCCATTTGTAAGATACCGCATGCTTGATTTCTAGTTTGAGTACTATATCCCAAACATCATCATAACATCTTCCATGAGTTCGTCTTGTTAGATCATCAACATATCCTAGTCTTTTGCATTAAACTTTGAAGGTTGGAACCCACTTTACTCTTGGTAAAGTCTCGATCCATCAGGAAGCTGTCCATCATGTCGTACCGTGTCGAACTCAAATATCTTCTGTAGTCACTCCCCCTGAAGTGGAGTATTATCTTCCTTCTTCATTCTGTATAGGTGATTCTATGCTTGATATATATTGGTCAATAGAGTATGTCATGTCATAGTCTATTATTTATGAGGCAAATCACGATTCTTGCTTTGTACACTTGTTCTTGCATATCCATATGGAAGATACTACGTACTTCCCTTTATGTCTCGAAATCATATCATATACACGA
>LPNX010964455.1:45109-91559 GCA_001517045.1 Pseudotsuga menziesii | reverse complement strand
GAATATAATCAAATGCATAACAAAACAATATCATTAAATGACAATTGAATACTTATCTTTTGTTTGTTTCGTGGGTAGACTTCTTCTTGATCATTCTGCTTCATCTTCTTCTTCATCCATGAATTCATCATTTCTTATCCAAATGATAAGATGGATAAGAGGTTCGTCAAGAATTGATTTCTTCATATTCCTCATCGCTTGAGGGATCTTCTTTGAATGGTGAGATCTTGATCTTCAATTTGCTCCCATCTTTCTTCTTCTCTTCTTATGAGACGAGCTTCTTCTTCTTCCCAGAGTCAACTGAAAGTAATCACTTCCTTTTGGCACACATTCAAAGAGATCAAATACTTCCATGCTTGGAAGTTTTCAACTTCACCAAGCTTATCATCAAGCTGATGTGATAGATCACTTTGAAATGAGAACCTCAAATGCAAATAGCAAAAGATTAGATCTTACCGATTTGAGGTGTCCGTCCTGCTTCCGGAGCTGGTTGATCTAGGGTTTGTCAGAGAAACCCTAATTTTCAAAACTTTGAATCTTTCATATTAAATTGGATAGAAATATAGATCTCTTCAAATGGATCTGTCCAATGTACTCCTTTTCTGAAAATAGTGGAGGGAAGCTCCCGGAACAGGAAGCCCTAGTTTTCCAATTTCTTCTGCAGAAATGCCTATTACTGTTTCTGTGATATCTCCGAAATTACTAATCCTCTATATGAAATTTTGCACTAAGTTAAACTCACATGTCCCTGATCCAACACCATAGGTTTCATCAGAATTGGTTTCACCAATTGGGATTTATGATCATTTTCACAAGGTGACCTGTTACTGAACTGTTCAGAACAGTGAAGTTGTATGGCATGCCACATGTCACTGGTTCATCCTCAGGTTCAGAAATTTGGACCACAGAAATAAAATATGTTCTCTTTCTAGAAAATCTTCAGGAATTCCATTTGAACCTCTGTATCCCACGCTACAGCAATTCTCCCCAGGTGTCTTGTTTAGGGATGAATTCTGGAAGAGGCTGGAATCCTAACTTGGAGGGATCATATCTCCCAGAATATAGCGAATCTAAGGCTGAATTTTGGACACAGTGTAAATCAGGATTTTATTTTCAGCCTCTACAATTTTCAACTCCTGAGCCTTCGCCAATATCAGGATATAGTGAATGTACCAAAACTTAGTATTTTTAGTATTTAGGGTTTTTCCAGATCGGGGTCAAAATAGGGTTTGACTTTCCCGGAGTTTCACCCAACCAAATTTCTTGATCCAAGTCTCTAAAATTCGATTTTGATGAGGAGAAAATTCCTATGTTGGGCTCACTCAAAAATTCATCTTCTGTAGAAATCCCTAATTTTCCGCACCAAAACTAAAAATGCTCAGAATCAAATTCTGCTTCAACAGAAAGATGCGCCCTTCAATGGAGAGTCAGTCTAGCCTTCTTTTGCTGATTGATCGTGGATAGAGACCCAAAAAATAAGAAGCCCTAGATTCTTTAGCTACACAATGTCTTCTTTCTGGGTGGCTCTGATCCCATGTTAAATTTTCATATGCTAAGCTAGATCATTAGTATTTCATTTCGATTTCATAACAAAAGCATATAAACATGATCACTGAAAGATAGACAAGCACAACCATACAAAAGGAGAACACAAAGATTTATCCTAGGAAAACCCTAAAGGGAAAAACCCAGCAAAATATTCCTCAATATAGATGCCCCAAAAGATAAAAGATAAAACCAACAAGGAGATCAAAGCCTGATCCTCCTCCTTCTCCAGCTACTTCTCTTCTCCACTAATGCGCTACACAAGTGAGAGTGTGTGTGTCTCAAATGAGGAGCACCACACCTCTATTTATATTCATACGTTCACTTGAATTAACTCATCTAACATGTAGGCTCGAGTTAATCATGTAGGCTCGAGTTACACATGTAGGCTCAAGTAACCACACTGGGGTGCTAATGACCCACCTTTACAAATAGAGGGGACAACCTCATGACTCTTATTAGTTCTTCCGATTAGAAGCATCGGGGTACAAGATAATACAAGTGGTTCTCCTGATAGGACCATCGGGGACCACAAAAGATACATATAGAATATTCTTCGAAGTTACAATATTTCAACATGGGACCTCTGGGACCAATGGAGACCTACAACTGGCCAAGGAAATGGTGTTTCCTTGACCAGAAGCACGAGGGAGATAACTGAAAGATGTGAGGAAATATGATGACTAACCCACTGAATGGGGGGGGAGGGGGAGGAGTTGAACAGGGGCAAGGAATCACGGGGGACTCAAACTTCCTTTGTTCAGAGTATGATGGCAGGGCGGACCAGGCAACAAATGAAACTGACTCGTGGGAAAGGGATCATAGTACTAATAATGGGAATGTAACTGCAAATGGAAATTCTTAGGGGAGGTAAACACTTTTGGTATTGATGGGATCCAAGGAAGACACATTGCAGAGTACTCTGAACAAAGGAAACCCAAAGTGGGAATGCTTTTGAACTGTTATATGTGGGGTGGTGTCTAAAGACATCGTTGTGGTATGATCTCATGGATTTTTAGTGAGCCCAAGAAAGTAAATGCTCATTGGTGATTTAATTTTTAGAGAGTCTGAAAGCATGAAGAAGACTCCAGTGGAGTATCTTTTTCATTGATAGTCTCATGTGCCCAAAAAAGGTTACAAGTGTGCACAGGAGAGCTCTCCCATCCTTTGGGGGGATGGGAGACTTCTTTACCATTGTTATTCCAATCAGGCCCAAAAAGGTTAAACCTATACTGACTGGACAGTCATTCAGATACTTTTACGAGCATAAATGAAACCAAGTTTGCTTGACGATATTTTCTTGATGAGAAGTATGGAAAATAGCTTAACGACAACCCATGGTGAGCCTTTTCGTAGAGTTTGGCCCCTCTGCCCGAGAAAGCATAAAAGGATGTAGAGGGGAACAGTCTTGGCTTGAATATGCCAAGGTGGTCCTTTTCATGTAGTGGTATACATATTTCATAAAAGGATATAAGTGAGATCATGTAGATGCCCTTTCTTATACTTTAACGAGCGAGAAAGGAAGCAGCTCCACTCGGCAATCTTTTCATTCTTTTAGGAGTCAGAAAAGAGCTTAACGGAAAATATATTATGGTAAACCTATCACAGGGGCACTGATGGTGTCCCTATGTCAGGACAATGGACAGTGGTCCAAAGGTCATCCATGCAGTATGGATGGAGCAGGTGGCTCTTGAACATACCAATACATGCGCGGGATAGATCGCGGTAGAGGCACGCAAACCAAGGTGGCTCTTAGACAGAGGTCAGGAGAGTCTTGTGTGAGTTTTGGTGGACGGGCTTAACTACATGTGATGTAAGTGTAAGTTCGGAGGAAATTATATGCCAAATGCATGCAAAATAAATGATCCGTCCTTTGGGTGGTGGTTCGGAGACCCGCGTAAGGTGCGATGGGCAGATTTTACAGTTATATGCTGAAATAAAATGATATTCCTTCCGAGAAATGGTCCGGAGTCCCGCATGAGTTGCAGTAGGCAAGTGTGATGCAAGTACAGGTACGAAGATACTTACATTACAATGTCGTACATAAACCGAGGTAACTTCCAGGAAGTGGTCCTGAAAATTACTTGTTAAACATGAGACAATGGTCTCATTAGAAGATAAAAGACAGAAACTTGAGCCTGGAGGTGTGAGGGGTGTCTCAAACAGGCTCTAGCTGAATTTAAACTAGAAGCTAATGGTGTTGCCCCTAAATGGGGGGTTTCTGATTTGTGGTAAAAATGTTGAAAAACAAAAAAGGAAAACCAAGCGACTCATCGATGATCTTAAGCATAAAACATCTTGAGGTAGAGCCTGTTGCAGGGATTCTCCAAGAGTTATATATCAAATTCAATAAGGGTGTATGCCCCTTTTCTGAAGCAACGATGGATGACGTATGGGTCATACCACATTGACTCGAACTTGCCTTTGCCCAACTTTTCATTGGGTTGGTCATAGACCATAACCATATCGCCTTAGCTGAAGGTGCGAGGGTGTGCATGGGCATCATAATGGGCCTTTGACCATGTTTTTGCTGCTTTGATGGCTTGGAGGGAAACTCGGCGGTCTTCTATGGTTTGCTCAAGTTGGAGGAGTCTTTCTTCCAAAGGTGAAGTATCCAGAAGGAGTGCTACTGCAAGGCAGAGAGATGGGATCTAGCACTCTATAGGGAGTACTGATTCAACACCATGTAGTAGACAGAAAGGGGTGAAACTGGTTGCAGTTTTTGTGGATGTGCAATAAGCCCATAGGGTGGAAAACATCATGTTATGCTAGTTCATTTTATGGTTTCCTACCATCCTTTGGAGCATTGTTTCAATGATCTTGTTGACTGCTTCAACTTGGCCATTTCCCTAGGGGTAGTAGGAAGATGAGTACTGGTGTTCAAATTTCAACATGGTTGAAAGTTTAGTCCAAACACAGTCTTCAAAGTGTTTACGATGGTCTGAGACAAACTGTTTGGGAACACCAAATCACGAAATAACATGGTTAAAGAATAAACGTGCCACCGTTTCACTTTTGCTATCAAATGTGGGCATGGCCTCGGCCCACTTAGTGAAGTAATCAACTTCCATAATGATCTATTTATGGTCATTGGATGAGGTAGGGTTGATTATCATGAATTCGATTTCCCATTTGCAGAAGGGACCGACTGTGACTATGGGGTGTAGTGGTGTAGGGGGGGTTCTTGGCTTTGGGGTGAAGATCTAACAGCTGCGACAGTGTTTGGCTGCCTCTATGCAATCAGCAAAGATGGAAGGCCAGAAGTATATGGCACGTAGAATATTCTAGGTAGTTTCCAGACCTGAAAGGTGGCCACCATAGGCTACACCATGACATTCGTTGAGGATGGTCATGGC
This sequence comes from Pseudotsuga menziesii, assembly GCA_001517045.1. Lineage (NCBI taxonomy): Eukaryota > Viridiplantae > Streptophyta > Pinopsida > Pinales > Pinaceae > Pseudotsuga > Pseudotsuga menziesii. The sequence continues at coordinate 86,658 of LPNX010964455.1, read as the reverse complement.
CTCGTCATGGGTGAGGAAATTATGTAGGATGGTATCAATGCCTTGATGATACATAACATCTCCAATCAGAAGATGGAGAGCGGCTTGATATTGGATGTGTCGCTTGTCCTCACGGTTTAAGTGCGTTGTGAAATTATATGTTCATAAATAAAGAAGGATGTCCCCATATCATGGGTCCTCTATGGATATGACAAATACGAAATCATCAAGGAGGTCATCCTTTGGTGGTGGTGACATGGTTAATGGGGGCAGATATTCCATGAGCGCAGCTAGCACGAGTGCCTTTGTGCTTTTTAGGGAAACAAATTCCAAGTTAAATTCTTGGAGAATGACTACCCACTTAGTCGTGCGACCTTGTAGAAGGAAACGGCTTAAGAGATGCCGCATTAGGTTGGAATCAACCACTACACGGGTATGGTTTGCATTGATGTAGTGGCACAACTTTTGAGTCAAGAAGACAATGGCGAGGGCTAGTTTCTCCTCAGGTGAATATCGTAGCGGGGGACATGTCAGCCTATGGCTGACGTAATAAATCACGTGCTCATGGTGAGCGTCGTCTTCTTGGACCAAGACTCCAGGAATGGCATTCTCTAAGGCCGACACATAGAGAATGAAGTCTCGGGTGAAGTCTGGTGGTGAGAGTAATGGTGCAGAAGCCAGGGCTTGTTTGAGTGCATCAAACGATTCCTGTGCTTGCTGATCCCAAACAAAGGGGATTTTTTTGTAGAGCAGGTGAATGAATCCATGGGATTTTGTTGCATACTCTGCTACAAAGCAACGAAGGAAGTTGGACTTGCCTTGGAGGATCTGTAGTTGGTTCTGAGTTTTTGGTGAAGGGAGATCAAGGATAGCTTGAACTCTGAGGGGGTCAACTGTTATCCCTTTGTGGGATATGATATGAACCCAAAGTAGACGGCCAGTTGGGACACAAAAAATGCACTTTAGGGGGTTCAAGCAAATTTTGTACTTGCAACATCGCAAAAATACTTGCCGCAAGTCGTCTATATGTTGTGCTCGTTTTCGCGATTGAGCGATAAGATCATCTAGGTAGACCAATATGATGTGAATGAGGTCATGGAAACAATATGTCATGGCACACTGGAAGGTGGTTCCAGCCTTCTTTAGACCAAAGGGCATTACTTGATAGGCGAATGTGCCCCATGGGGTCGTGAATGCAATCTTGTAACGATATTCTTTCTGGATTTGGATTTGGTTATATCCGAAAAATCCATCCATGAAGGAAAAGACCTCATGTCTGGCGCATGCGTCGATAATCTGATCGATGAATGGTTTTGGGAAGTTGTCTTTGGGACATGCCCCATTTAGATCGTAGAATTTTGTGCAAAGGTGGATGGTACCCTGATTTTTATTCACGGGAACAGGATTTGAAACCCAAATGGTGTACGCAATGGGATAAATGAAGTCGGTTGTCCGCAGCTTCTCGATTTCAGTTTTGACCACGACGGCTTTGGAGGGATGGATGGGTCATTGCTTTTGGCATATGGGGGCCACATCAAGCCATGTGTCAATGTGGTGCTCCTCAATGGATGGATCCAACCCAGCAATTTTAGTGTAGGACCAAGCAAGGATGTCATGGAATTCTTAGAAGAGCACTTTGTAGGAAGCGACTTCTTCCGAGGAGCAATATGCCCCCAGCATGATTTCCTCAACAACCTTAGGATTGGTTGAGATGTTGATTTTGATGGTTGGTGATATGTTTTCCATGTTCCCTTCTTCAAAGGCATCTGGTGCTGGGATGGTATTCTTAAACCAGTTGACTTTCCCATGAATGAAATCTTTGGCTTCCATGAAAAACTGGTCAGACTGCGACACAAGTTCTTCGGGGAGGAAGAATGAGCAATGGTGCATGTCATCCCACAGGTACTCTAAGGCAGTTAAGGCTACAAGTATCACATGATCATTGTGGAACCAACGAAGACACCGTTCTGATGGACTGTTGATGATGGTGGAGATAAGAGGGTCTTTGGAACTGGACATCATGTAAATGGACATGGTGTCTGAAGAAGGAGGTGGGGGCTGGACTTCTTCAATCAGAGTGATCTCACATTCAAGGACATGTTGTCGAAGGTTGGCTAGAGCTGTTCAAAACTTGAACAAGTCCTGGCAGTGGTGAGAATAGTGTCCATACAATCCGCAAAGGGTGCAAGCATGGTTTGTTCTCAACGACTTGTTTCTCACTATTGGACCGCTTAGGAGTTCAACCACGGGGATTTTTTCCATTGTATCCATGGCATTGAAATGTGCACAAATTATGGCAATATCAGGGTAGTTTTGGGTAGGATGGCCCTGTTCTTCACAGACTGTGCAAGGTGGGATCTATCGAGGTTCAGCGATAGCTTTCACGTTTTTTCCCCTTGCCCTTTTTGGGTGGGGCGGTGTGGGTGCGGGTGTGTTGGTCAGCTTTTGTGGGCTGGGTGGAGGATGAGATTTGACCGCAATGGGTTGTACGGGGGTTAAGACTACCTGGGGCATTGGGGGTTGGGCCGGTGGTTCGAGGTACCTCATGGGAATCCCCAATGTGAAATTGGGTAAGTTTAAGGTAGCCATTACTGGCTTACTCATAACACCAGGAGGGGGAAATAGGAAGGGAATTGTGTGGACTGGGGAGGATCCCAAATAACTCCCTGATGGTTGTATGTGGGGATGGGGTTGTGGTTGTGGCTACGCATAATTTTGTGGTTGTGGATGATATTGCGGCTGCTGATGATGTTGTGGCTGTGGTTGGGACTGCGGCTACAGTTGATGTTTGGGTGCAGCAGTGCTGGATGAGAGCATGCACAAATCTGCAGTCTCATTTGGTGTTGGTGGTGGTGACACTAAGGGGAAGGAATTCATTGTTGTGGTATCAGTAAACAACCCAAGGCCCACATTCAATAATGGGGAGGCTGGTATGTTGTCAACCATGGTGTTGGCTACATGGATAACATTAGCGAGTACGGTTATCCCTTGCGGATCGATGGTATTGATCATAGGGATAACATTAGCTAGTGCAGTTAGCCCTTGCGGATCGTGATAAGTTAGTTGGTCAAACACCACGATTTTCCTTCATGAGGGAACATCATGAGACAAAAAATAGTTGATGCTACGGCTCTCATGGCATACATATAACTTCTTCCGAGGAGAAGCTTATAGTTCAACTGAGCATTGATAACCTCTATGTCAATCAGTACTGTTTTCCCAGCTAATGTGATTGGAACATGTGGGAGGATTCCTTGGGATTTAGTGGGGTGGCCATCATAAGCTCGCAGAGTAGTAGAATATGGTTGCAAAATTGGGGATCCAAGCTTCTCCCAGACTAAGGTAGACATAGCGCACATGGATTCCCTCTTGTCCACAATGCACCGGTGCAAAACCAAATTCCGAATGGATACCGGGATTTGGAAGGAAATGGTTGATGGAATATGTGGTTCTCCGTTCTCTGTGTCGAATGTGATCAACTTGGAGTCAGAGGGGTCTATAGCACCAAGGGCATCCAGTAAGGCTTTCCGCTATGTTGGACAAGTTTTAAGTACCTTGAGAGTGGACATAGTCGTAGGTGTTTGGGCCAAGTCATCCATGATGCTGTAGCTTACAATAGCTCTAGCAGTGATGTTGTTGGCAACCCGTCATATGGGGGGGCGTGGAGGAAAAATGGGTAGATGAAGAGGTGTATTGGTTGTTTTGTACATGGATGCCACTGATGGGTCAGAGGGTTCAGTGTTATTTCCATACTGATTTCGCCAGGTCTGTAAATTGACCTCTTTAGTTTTCATGGCTAGCAAGTGGTGAACACCTGTTTCTACTTTCAGAGGTGCCCCCAGGGCGTTGGGATTGGGTTGGAGAGTGGGTGCAATTGCTACCAACCCTTGGACTGGTAATGGGTTTTGGAGCACCATGGGTGGAGGTCCTGGCGGTTCCAGGTTGGGTTGAGTTTGGGTTTCCGTATTGGTAGCATGCTAAACCTCATTGTGAATGGCCTACTTAGCATGACCCATGAAGGGGAATTCATGTGTATAGTGCATGTAGACCTCACACAGTTTGCATGGTTGATTTGTGCGCAACGGAGCATTGCGTCTAGGTATGTTTGGTTACTGAGGATTTTGGGTTGGTCGATTTTCCCTGGCATTGTTGGGAGGATTTGGTTGTTGAACACCTCCCTATAGTTGATTGTTTCCTTGGTTCCAGGCTCGGTTATTTCTAGCTTACCCTTGTTGGTTATTGGTGGATGGCTAGTTGGGATGGTTTTTTTGTGCAAACACTTGTCCTGAAGGAGCAAGCGGTGTTGGGGAAAAGGTTTAGGTGGCTTGTATGGGTGGTGCATAGTAGACTTGGGGGGCTAGGGATGGTAAAAACATGGGAATTTGTCCTACATATTGTTGTGTCGGCCAAGTAGGTGCATGGGTCTACTGTTGTGGCACAGGTTGTGCATAAGAGGTTGTAGCTCCAGACTGGGACATCATTCTTGCATAGTCTGGAGCTTGGCTTGGGTAGGAAACACTAGGGGTGTTGCTTGGTTGTGGTGGCACTGTAGGTCATGCCAGTTGGTGCTGCAATTGGTGGGAGACAGAACGTATGATTCCATCTACAGCATGGGATACCCCCGGTGCGTCTCGGTAGGAGGTGCCTACATGAGGAGCATCTAGAATAATGGTGTAAAGGTATCCAGACTGTGCGTAAATGAGATCAAACTATTGGGCCTTCAAGATGGCCTCTTCCTTTGTTTGGGGACATTTGGAGTTAATGTCCTTGGCTATAGGTGGAAGCAAGGTTTTCAAGAACCAGTCTAGGAAGATCCTATCATCAAGATTGATCTTGCACAGGCTGCGACGTCGCCTCCACTCATGGATGTGGTCGGTGATGTGGGTCGCATTTTTTTGGTGGAAAGATAGAAATATTTCCACTCCTTCATCATATCTGAGGGGGAGTTGAAAATATTGTAGGAACATAAAGGATAAGGAGTTGAAATCTAGATACGTGGCTTGTGGTAGCTCAATGTACCACTTGGTGGCAGCACCTATGAGGGCGCATTGGAACAATATGAGTCTGATCGAATCATCTACGATGTTGTTTGATGAGCACCATAGGTGAAACATCATGATATGGTTTTGGGGGCACTCCCCTACCTTCCCTTCAAACTTGGGGATGTCTGAGGGGAGTTTGGTTGGCATGGGAGGCCAGAAGGTTTGATGACATATGGGGTCATTGGTTAACCTAGCCAAGTCAGGAAGGTTGAGGCATGCCATGAAAGGAAGGTTTGACCCAAGTTTGATGTGTGATGGGCCAGCAATGGTGGTGGGGTTTGCAGGAACATAATGTACCTGCATGACTGCGGGTACTTATGGCATAGTTGTGGATAGGCCACTTCCCCCAGGTATGGTAAGTGGCACAATGTGAGTGGAAGGGACACTGCATCCATGTATGACAAGAGGGACAGTGTAGGTGGAAGATCCACTTCCCCCAAGCATGCCAAGTGGGACAATGTGAGTGGACGGGCCACTGCCCCAGGCATGCCAAGTGGGACATCTTGACTGGTAAGTATGGGTGGAGGTACATGACTTATGACATTCTGCATGGCAGTGCTAGGACCACCCACAGGGGTGTTGGTGGTTGTGTGAGGTATGGAGATGGGTCCACTACCAATCACCAAGCTAGAAAGTGGATCCGGGTTTGCACCAGCCATGGGGATAGATGGTACAGTGTGTAGATATAGCTCAGATTGATATGATTTTGAGTCTGAATTAGAGGTTTTGTGGCCTTCTGACGGTGTAGAGGGTCATCGAGAATGGTCTCGACGGTGTTGGTTCAAGGACCCGAACTATGGTGGATCTCCTCTTAGTCGTGAGGAAGAGCATGGGGGATCAATTATGTCTATTTGGTGGATCAGGTAGTGAAATATGGTAATGACATTCTAGACCCCAGTTTTAGTGGCTTCCTATTGGCTTTTAGTTGGTCACTCGGCCACCAAGGTTTCCAGGAGACAGCACTTGGTTTTTTCCTCACAAGTGTGCTAATCAATCAGTAGGGGTCGTTGCCCATTTCGCTTGGAAATTCCTATCAACAGCCAACTACTTTGGGGTTCCTATGGTACTCCTCACAATGAGTTTCTAGGATGAGCCCAAGTACTTCCCATGGTTAAGGCAATCAGGTACTTATGTCCTCAAACACTGCAAGTGTTTGAATTAGTGTAAATTAATAAATTTTAATGGCTAGCTCAGCGTCATGAACTGAGTTTGGTTGTTTTATTGGGTATGGTTTATCTATATGTCCATTGTATTTATGTTACACTTGGTGGTTGCTTTTATGGTTTATGAATATTTCGTAGAGATTGTTTGATTTATTGCAGAACTTATAACATGGGTAAGTTGTTTATGAAAGCAATAAATTGTGAACAGAAATTTAAAACATGTCATACATGGATCTGAACTATGGTAGACTTACTAGGTGACTGCCTTACACCTGTATCTCTCTTCAACCAGGAAAGAGTGCTGGGCTCTCAACAGAATGGGACTAAGCCCATCCGTAGATCCTCAAGTCACTCTCCAAGTGCAAGGTAGGTCAACAGAGAGAACGTGAACGTCGTGAGGCCCCTTGGGCCTACCACCCCCTCTACCTTCTAGGTCAACCATTTTTAGTGGTCTCAAAAAATTACAAATGAAGTGCCTATTACTATATGAGCTTCACCCTTCATCTTATCCCATAATACCCTGAAGGGTGATGACTGGAAAGAGGAGGAAGGGCTAGGAAAGGTGTTAATTTCCAATTAAGAACTGAAATTCAACCTACAGTAATTTGTTCAACCATTAAACCAAATTCATTATACCATTAACCAGTTAAATTTATCAGTGATTTACAGAGATTATATGAAATGAAAACATATTGTTGGATAGAGGCAGTTGAGCCGCACTAGCAGTCCAAATAGCTCCAAAAACCGAATCTGAGAGACAAGTCGTCTGTTTCAGGGCCAATATTGCAAGGGGGTCACCAATTTTTTCAAAATATAGGTGAGGGGGCCGCTCGAAAATAGAAAACAGGAGTGATATGGCTCCTAAGAGGGAAGTCGCACCTTTCGAGAAAAATTGACCGACCTAGTCACTATTTCAGCCTGATACGTGCGACCTGATCCAAAAAAAACTTGAGAAGGGAACGGGCGACAGTAACTTGTACTGTGGTTGAACAGGCTCGGTTTGGCCTTAAGGAGGCTTAGCTATGAACTAAAATACAAAAAAAGATAGATCTAAACTAGATTTAATAAAAAATGAACTAGGTTAACAGAACAAAAATAAAAAACTGAAACTTGAAAAGAAAATCCAGGGATCCTGTGGGATTGACCTGGTATGGTCTCCAGTTCTATAGTAGGGATTTCACCCTAGCTACAGGTAGGAACATATCCCTTCTTTCTATAGTACGGAAGGGTAGGGTTCTTGTTGGTTGGAAGACAACCTACAAAACAAGGTTAGGGCCAAGCTATGAAACCCTGCATGAAATGGTTAGAAAACGAAAATGGATGCAAGACATCAAGGGAAAATTTGTAGCAAAGCATTAGAAAAAGAACCTGCAAACAAAATAAGTTAGAAAAATACAATAAAAATGAAAGAAAACATAAGTATACCTTCAGTCTTGGTGTAAATGGGCCACCATGCCCTAGCTTTGGAAGCACCTCTCTCTTTGGGATGGAAGCTTGGCTTGTGGAGTAATGGAGAAGAGGGAGGGTGAATGGCTTGAGAAGGGTCTCAAGACACTCACACAGGCATCATAACGATAGGGAGAGAAGGATTATTTTGAGAGTGACCCCCACCCCTCTATTTATAGCTTTTTTCTACATATTTAGGGTTTTAAGCCCCTGGTTAGGGCTTTAGCCCCTTTTTCCCAATTCTTAGCTCCTTTGGGGGTTTTAAGCTCCTTTCAGGGATTTTATCCCCTTTTTGGAGGTTTTCGCCCCTGTGAGAGCTATTTTGGCTCTTTTTAGGGATTTTTAAGTCCTTTTTCATATTTTTGAGCCTTTGCAAGGGTGTGGGGGTCAATTGAGGGTCATACGTAGATGTCTTTGGGTGGTGTAAGTCATGTAGAGCTCATTGGGGGATTTTTTGGGTTAACAGGTAGGTTTTATTGAACTTTGGATTTGGCCATGGAATCCTACATCATAGTGATAAAAGGATTGGTAACAATTCAATTTCATAGAGAAATGAGGACCCACTTTGTTAATAAGCATTGTTACTTAACTCTCCATTACCTAGGGTAGGTTTTGTTGAATTTTGGCTTTGTCCAAGAACTCCTACTTGATTGTAGTAAAGGAGGGTTAGTTACAATTCAGGGTCATGGAGAAATGAAGGATTCCTACACTAAGAAGTGTTATTTTTAGGCCCTCCACCCCTTGAGTTATGTGGATACACTAATCAATTCAACTCATTGTTGATTCAACCCATCAATTATCCTCAACAGGTGGTCAAGGGTAGCCTATGTTGGACTTTGAATCTAGTTACGGAATCATGATTACTTCTAATAAAAGAAATTTCATTAGAATTCAATTTCAAGGGGCAATGAAGGCCCACTANATTGTTGCAATACCTTTCAATTAAGTACAGCATAAATATATGGTGAGAATGCAAGAAAAATATCCAATTGTTGAAATACTGAGGGGGGGGGGGTGAATCAGTACTTACACAATTATAAAATTTTAACTTTAATTAAGAGAAATATTATAATCACCAATAATAACATCATATCATCAATATTCATAAAAAATAACAAGATGCACACTACACCAATTTTTTACATGGAAACCCAAGTCCTAGGGGGAAAACCATGAAATCCTTTTAAGATAAAATTTGACCCGGAAACAATTGGGATAAAAAAATTAATACAACTTCTCCAGGTACATATGGAAGGGGATACAACAACTTATTCTTCGTTAGATGCAACTGATGATCTGTTGCAACAGCTCAACTCACAAACTTGTGATCCCTAGCACTACACTGCCACCCTGAAGAAAAATGAAACTGAAGTCACTGAACCTGTGGAACTGTCAAAAATTTACTTTTTGCTCATCACTTCTACTCATCATGTCACTTATGCTCATCATCTCTTCTAATCCTCTCTACTCACTATCTATAATCATTACTTTTTTCTCATGAATTATGCTTATCATATCACTAAACATGTCATATGAACATCATCTCACATTCTTCCATAAATAACACATACATTATGTCATATGAATTTGGTCTATCATTTGTTTATGTGAATACATAGACATATTGCTTTCCCCCTTATCAGTCTGTCACAAACAATTCTTCAAGTATGCTCAAGTATAATGTTGCTCATATCTTCTAAGTCTTCTCATGTATTCTTAGTGTGCTCATGTCCTCAAGGCCGTCTCATATCATTAAGGTATGCTCATACCCATAGAGTTATTTATTATTTTATGATGCACTAGGATAATTCAATCACAAACAAGCTACATAGTCATAGTTCATTCCACATGACAAAAGAAGTAACTAAGACTTAAAAATTCACCCAAACCCTATCTCTAACTGCAGTTGCCTCAGTGGATAGTTTACCTGGAAATTCAGAGCTTAATCACCACCAAAACTCCACACCATATATACACTCAAATTTTCTTAAGTGAAAGGCTCAAAATATCATCAAAAATCACATGTTATGTCATAGAATAGATGCTTCATACATTCGTTACCATAGTGATCTGTACACCCAAAAATAAGAAAAAAAAAGACCTAGAAAATTTCTCCTCAGATGCAGCTTCATTTTCTTCATCACAAAACTGTGTCACTTTTATCTATTTCTATGGCCTCCTCAGACTATTACATACCAGAAAATATCAAAGGAATATCATTCACTTTACATGCACAAATGTGAGCATGAGGCCTCTATTTATACTCATTTTCCATAAAACAAATTGGGTCAATGTGTTGTATTTTTTTTTTAATCTTTGGATCCAACTTGTTGTGATAAAAGATTTATTGTTTTTTTTTTATCACAAAACCCTCTTAATGGGGTCGACCTCACCATTTGAAATTTGTTTCAAGGTTTGTTGCAATATTTCACAAACATTTTAATGTGTTCGTTTGAAGTGTAAAATACTTTGTGAAAGGCTTCCACTTCATGCATAACCATGATCATCATGAGTTCCAAAATCATATGTTACAAGCCACCAAATGTCTGCAAGGTATGCTCCAACTCCATCAACAAGCAAGACCCACATGCAAGATATCATTTAATATTTGAACAAGATGGATTTTATGAACTTCAAGCCCATTATCTAGGATTTCAATATCAAGTGAAAGTCATCATTACACTATATATATGTGTGTTGTAAGGGGTTTTAGAGCCACCTTCAAGGTATAGGTTACCATATGTGTGGGTTTACAACTTTTGAGTGACAAGGTCATTTAATGGGCTCAAGGACCACCACAAGGACCACCACATGAGGGTTTCAAGGATTGATCAAGGTAAATACCATGTTAAGGGCTCAATGGGGTATCCTAGTCAACAAGATATATAAGATAAGGGCTCCAAGACCTAGTTTGTGGGCTTAGGGACCAATATACAACTTAAGGATACTTAACAAGACCTAGTTTGTGGGATTAGGGACCAAGAGACTACGTAGGAATACTTGAACACATCAATGGGTAGACAAGGATTTTTCCATTGTCCCAAGGAATCCAAGGGCTTCAGACTTGGGCTTGGAAAATATCAAAAGGTCTCCTTTGACACCGACAACCACGGACCAACTACTAGTCCTTAGGAGCTCCTCAAGGAGCACCAAGACACAACTGTTGGAATAAATGACAATTCAATCAACAATATTCCCCTTTGTCATTGATGACAACACTAAATATCCCCCTTAGAACAGGCTCCCTTTGTTCACAACACCAAATATCCCCCTTAGAATAGACTTCCCTTGTTCACGATTTTACCTTCCTAGTTCAATGTTTTCTCCCCCTTTGGAATCAACGGAAAAGAGTACTCCTTGTATTATTACTTATCCCCTTATGGTATTGTTAAGGATGGAGAAATTCAATTAGGAAATAGTATGACTCCCAATTTTTCTCATAGGTACTCAAAAGTCTCTCTTGGGAGGTTTAGTAAATATGTCTACGATCTTCTCTTTCGCCCCACCAACTTGATATGATTATATGTGACTTGTTTCTGAAGAAAGTGAAACTTGATAGGAATATGCTTTGTCTTAAAGTCCATAACCGGATTCTTGCAGATACCAGTGGCACTCATATTGTCACATAGGATTGGATGTGGCTCATCACATATCACTTGTATGTATTGCAGGTTTTGTTTCATCCAAATAATCTGAGTACAACAAGTTGTTGTTGCTATATGTTCTACTTTGGTGGTTAATAAAGACATTGAAGATTTCTTTTTACTTTACCAAGACACTAGATAATTTCCTAGGAAGAATGTTGGACCAATGGTGCTTCTTCTATCATCGAGACATCCTGCCCAGTTTGCATCTGAGTAAGATACCAATGTTATCTTTTTTCCTTTTGCGCACCAAGGTCTGATATCCATAGTTCCCTTGAGATATCTGAATATCCTCTTGACTGCAATAATGTGAGTTTCCTTGGGAGAGGCTTGGAATCTTACAACTTTTCCAACATCTTACATCACATCGGGCCTTGAGGTTGTTACATATAGTATACTACCAATCATTATCATATAAATCCTTTGATCAACTTCTTTAGATTCATCTTCCTTGCTTAGCATACAACCGGTGATCATAGGAGTACTCATACGTTTACAATCTTCCATCTTGAATCTCTTTAACATTTCCTTGATGTATTTTGTCTAGGTAATAAAACTTCCTTCTGTTCATTGAAATATATGAAGTCCCAAGAAAAAGGTTAATTCACCGAGAAAAGACATTTCAAACTCTTTCTACATGTCCTTATAAAATTGTTTACTTAGTGAATCATCATCTCTTCCAAAGATTGTATCATCAACATATACTCCGAGGATGAGTGTGTTATCATAGTCATATTTGATGTACAAATTGTTTTCATCACTTCCTCTTTTAAAGCTTTGTTTATGTAAGTATCTCTCCAACCTAGAGTACCAAGCTCTAGGGCATTTCTTTAGGCCATATAAATCCCTTTTGAGTCTGTATACATGGTCCTCATTTTTCGAAAGATGAAACCCTTCTGGTTGTTCGATGTAGACTTCTTCTTCTAATTCCCCATTCAAAAAAGATGGTTTTACATCCATATGATACACTTTGATGTCTTTGGAGAAAGGATAAAACAATATCATTATGATAGCTTCCATTATGCCTATTCGTGCAAATTTTTCTTCAAAGTCTATTCCTTCAATTTGAGCATAGCCTTTACAAACCAACTGGGCCTTATTTCTGATTACCTGTCCATCTTCATTCATTTTTTTTATGAAGACCCACTTTGTTCCAATCACATTTTTGTTATTAGGTCTAGGAACGAGTTCCCATGTTTCATTTTTCTCAATTTGGTCTAATTCTTCTTCCATTTCCTTGACCCAATGTGCATTTGTTCTGGCCTCTGCAAAATTGATTGGTTCAATTGTAGACAATAATTAGAAGTGGACTTGTTCATTCCTTCCAGATTTTCTTCTTCTAGTTCCTATTCCAACATTTTTATCACCAATAATTAGGTCAGATGGATGGTTCTTTTGTTACCAGTTCTTAGGGATATGGTGATATTTATGTTGTTCTTATTCCATAGTTGGTTGATTTTGTTCTTCATCCTTAGTAGGTTGTTCTTCACTTTCATCTAGCTGTTATTATATCTTAATTTCTACCTTTTATTTCTGATCATAAACTTCCTTTGCTTCATCTTCAGATTCTTCTGGGTATTCTATGGATGATGTTAGTTTGGTCTTGTATATTTTCATGTTGATTATTTTGATTATCTTGTTTAGTCTCAAATTGTAGCATTTGTAAGCCTTCCTTTTGGATGAATATCCAACGAATATGCCCTTGTCTACTTGAGAATCAAATTTTCCAATCCTCTTATCTTCTCTTTTGATGTAGCACTTTCTTTCAAATACAATGAAATGCAGCATGCTTGTTTCTCTTCATGTCCATAGCTCATAGTAAGTTTTATAATTTTTACTTATGAGTAATCCTTTGTTCATGATGTGTACTGTTGTATGAACTTCTTGTGCCCAAAATTTATCATTCAACTTAAATTCATTCAACATGGTCCTAACCATCTCCATTACTGATATATTCTTTCTTTCAGCAACCCCATTTTGCTGAGGTGTTTTGGATACTAAAAATTTGTCTTTTTATTCCATGCTCTTCACAGTATTTGTTGAATTCATATGAATTGAATTCTCTACCATTATCATATCTGAGGAACTTGATTCGTGATCTTGTTTCATTCTCAGCCATTTCCTTTAAAGTTTTAAAACATCCAAAAGCTTTTGAGTTCCTGTTGAGAAGACATACCCAGGTCATCCTGGTATAGTCATCAATAAGTAGCATAAAATATTGTTCACCATTCATTCCTTTGCTTCTTGTTGGCCTGCATAAGTCAGTATGAATGAGCTCCATAGGTTGTGTATAAGAGTGCTCTTTTTTCTTAAAATTGACTATTCTATGCTTTCCATGTTGACAGTGTTCACATACAGAATTATTAGGTTTTGTAATTTTCAGCATATTTCTTACATCTTGTTTTTTGTAAATTTTGACCAAGTTGTCAAAATGTATATGTCCCATTATTTTATTCCAAATCCAACTTTCATCCTCCTTTCTCAAGTGACAATTCTCGGACTCAATCTCATCCAAAATATATATATTGTTAGGAGTCCTAGTGGTTGTGGCTACTAACTTTCCTGATCCTTCTTTTCTTATTCTACATTCCCTTAGGTTGAATAGGATTTCATGTCCTTGATCACACATATGGCTAATTCTCAGCATAATATGCTTCGTATTATCTACAAGGAAGACGTTTTTAGCCAGGGAATTTTTACTTCCACGCTTCATTGTGGCCTTCCCCAATAATTTTTCTGAATTGTATTTTCTGAAAGAGATATATCCTTTGTCCTGTTCAATATTAACAAAGGAACTTTTGTTACATGTCATATTCTTGGAGAAACCGCTATCAACATACCATTCACCAATGTTTTTATTCTGTGATTGAAGAGAAATTCCACATTCATGATTATTCAAGTTGTCCTTACGTTTGATCCATACCTTGAGATGATCCATTTTTTATTGTTGGACATTTTCTCATTTCTTATTGTTTCCATCTTCATTCTGAAATCTCTGGCCATATGTCCAAAGTTGTTACACTTATAACATTCTACCTCATATCCCAAAGGACCAAATATGTTATTGTACCATGGCCATCTAGGGTTTGAAAATTTATTCCTAGTGTTAGTTTCTTCTTTGAAAATAGTTTATAGATTTGTGTCCAAAATTTCCACATGTAAAATAATAGTCATAAAAGAAAGGTACAAACCTGGGAACATATGAAGAAGTTGTCCTTCTAATATATTGTCTTTTTGTTGACTCTTCTTTTGGTATAATTTGTTCTGGTTGGCATTTGATATTGTCTTCATTAATAGAGTCTTTGACAAGTTTTGCGTAGCTTCTTGAATTTTCTTCATTACTAGTCGTCATTGAGCTTGAGGCCTCATCAGTATTTTGCTTATATCCTATTACCGGTCTTGTCGAAGAATGGGTTTTGATTGCTAATAACTTTTTCTAGAATCTTGGAGTTGTTTTCATAACTCTTGTCGATATCTTTCTAATGTAATTGGAATTTTAAAGATACTATCTCAGCCTGGAGATTTTCTTTTTCTTTCATATTTTCCATAAGGTTTTCAGTAAGAGAGTCTTCAATTATTTTGTCTTCTTCCAGCTTAACCTTGAAATCAGCAATGACTTGCTCAAACCCTTGTACATCTTACTCAAGTACCATGTTCTCCTTCCTAGATTTCTTTAGGTCCTTCAAGACACTTATGAGTTCTTCTTTAAGATCTACCTCGCTTTCAGATTCATATTATTCATCACTATCAGGAACTTGAATTGAATTTGTTTCCATGAAGAGTATCTTTTATGGTTCACTATCATTTTCACTGCTTATAACTCTTGGATTCCTCACTGGAAGAACTGTTGTTCCTTTTTAAATTGAGACTTTTCTTCTTTGTGAACA
Source organism: Pseudotsuga menziesii (assembly GCA_001517045.1). Taxonomy (NCBI): domain Eukaryota; kingdom Viridiplantae; phylum Streptophyta; class Pinopsida; order Pinales; family Pinaceae; genus Pseudotsuga; species Pseudotsuga menziesii. The sequence continues at coordinate 71,497 of LPNX010964455.1, read as the reverse complement.
TACCCCTTTTCTTATCCTTGTAATTCTTGTATTTCTTGTATTGTTTAGAGATTCCATATTCATCATTATGCTATTTCCTTGCATAGGGGAATGTAGAATCAAAATGACCTATTTTTTCACACGAAAAACACTTGAGAGGTAACTTACTTTTTTATTTCCCAACACCTCTGTTGTTCAAGAAAACACACCCTTATAACCTAGGGTCTCTGGGGTTACCAACTTACTAAGACACTTGCATACAATAAGCTTATGTAGAAATTGAAATAGGAATAGGAAGGAAATTTAGCAAACCTAGTTTATGACAGTTGATCCAAGCTTTGTCTTCTCCTCTTTCAGTCTCTTCCAAAGATTCCAAGGCTTCTCTAATTCACCTGCAAAGAACAAATTTTTCCGGTAATATATTGTATATATATTAATGGTTAATGATATTCATATTCATAATAAAATAATTGAAACATTCATCATATACAAAAATGCAACAATACAAATATTGGAAGAAGAACTTTCTTTATTAATAAACAGAGAATGGTGAGATTACAACCCATGTTCTAAAACAAGGACTCCTCTACAAACCAAGGACACTGAGTTTTGCTGCTCAAATATGTCTGAAAGCATACCACCAGCATAACTTTGCTCTTGTAAGAATGATTGATTAGCCCCATCCCATGCCCTATATTTATACATGGGGAAATAGAGAGGTTTCAAAGGTTAGGATGGTTGAGACAGTTGAGATAGTTATGATTAGGGACTCAACTGATATTGACTAATCGTGATTTATATTTTTTCACATTAAATTAAGGTACACACGAGTATTAATATAGGAAACGCATGCGTGACACGCTCCTTTATTTAAGGAAACTCGTGTGTTCAATGTACACGCGGGTTGCAATGTAACCAATCATGTGTAACACGCAGGTTGCAATGCAAATACTCACATGTGCAACCCTAATCTCCAAATAAAAATATGTTGAGTTGGTCAAGATATTATGTATCAACATTCATGAAAATCTATAGTGTTTTGGATACTTCAATCCTATTTGTCCTTTTGTGTCTCGACATGTTGGATGTCAGTACTTGGACGAAGAAGTGCCATTTTGGTTGATAACAGATGCCCCCTAATGTGTGAGGTCAGAGGGAAGCAATGGCCAAAATACATTACAATCTTTTAATCTTGGAGAACTCAAGTGTCCAAGGAAGTAGAGGAAGTACCTAAAACAAATACATATCAATGTCATATACAAAATCATATATGAGGATGCCATGTTCACTATAATGGAACACTATATCCTTTACAATATTTGATTACATCATGTGATATGGGTACAAAACCATGTATACTACAAAGCTGGATCGAAGCCACAATATACAATGATGAGTCTTCAGAATTTGAAATATGTGTAACTGAACATAACATGATCTCGCGAAACTTAGGTTATAGAGTTTAACCTAAGGTCTTCATCGAAATCCAAAGGAACCAGTACAATCCTTACCATGTGAATAGATGTGATGAAGTCAAACATGTAAATAATTCAACAGAATGTCAGATAGTGAGTGAAATTGACAACTAAAGAAAAGGAGTTCACCAATAATGATAGTGAATCCTAAGGTACCATGATCAAAGATCTAGTTCTTCGTCTTCAGGAAGTACTGATGAGAAATCATACTATGATGAGGAAGGCAATGGATCCTCCAATAGATCACAATTAGAGTGATTGGGAACTTGATACGAGAAGGTAGACATAAATAATACTTAGATAGGATAATGATTGAATTAGGATCATAATTATATGAAGGGATAGATCCTTGAACATTGAGCACGACACAGAGATGACCCAAGGCATCTTTTAACTTGCATATATGACATCTAGACTTATCTGTCATGTAGGAGACATGATCAAATTCCCCATGTATAAAGGACAAGTGGAGGAGTAAGATAATCGAAGTAATAGTTGGGTTAAATGTGTAAACTGAAACATGAGTATTGGAAATTTCAAAGAGTGCTATGTTCAAGGATGACATGTTGCCACTATTTATAACCCAAAGAGAGTACTTCTTCCTTATCTTTCTTGTTAAATTTTAATGAGTCCAGGAAAGTCAACTCGGGTCTCTCTTCATTTTTTACAAGCTTGAAGAGGGGATAGAATAATGCTTGATAAAGTTACTTATTCGTAGATTTTACAAGCCTGAACTAGTACATGCTCGTTGGTGTTTTCATATTTTGAGAGTCTGAAAAATCCGAAGAAGACTCCAGGGGGGTGTTTTTTCGTACAATTTAGTCTCCTTAGGCCAGAAAAGTATAAAACAATCCATAAAAGAACTCACTTAGCTTTCGATGAAGTAAGGCACACCTTTTTCATACTTAGTAAGGAATGTCCGAAAAAGGTTAAATTACTACCTACCCAACGCTCCTTCAAAAGTAGCATATAGCCTTATTTTTACGAGTGTGAAGGAAAGTAATATCACTCAGAAAGATCCATTTGATTACGAGAAATAGGTCTTGCAATAGTAAACTCAATTCTTTTTTCTTTAGGGTTTAACAAGCATGAAAAAGACATAAAGTATGCTCGGAATATTTTTCATGTTTGGGTCCAGAGCATGAAAAAGAGAAAAATAAGCTCATACCGAGGGTTCCTTTTCCATAAGTTTAGTCCCTCATGTTCGGAAAAGTGATAAACCTATACCTGAGAATACTCTTCTCAATTCCAAAGAAAAGAGAGTGCTCATTTTTCGTATTATTCCACATGGACCGAAAAAAGCGATAAACTACCACCAATGTGGATGCTCGTTCACATATTCTTAACAATCCTGAACAAACAAGTTTACTCGGAAGTCAAGTCTATTTTGAGGAGTCATACCTAGGCCTAAAGAAAATTCATAAGGGTGGGGATCCTTATAAACAAGGATATCTTATAAAAAGAGACCAATAATGAGGCTCAATTTGTCGTGAAAAATAGCTAAGAAGGCTCCCGCAAACCTATGACAAATGTGGCATGAGTACCAAAAGATGACAAAGTGTTCTAAACTAGGGTAATCATGGAAAGGAGGCCCTATCCATGGAGGAACAATGATGTATGCGAGGTAAAAATGGTTAAACACCATAGTCCATGGCCAAAGAGGTAATCCTAGGGTTAAAAACGGATAAGGTATTGATGCAAAAGTACATGTGAAATACCCAAATCCTACCCTATATGAGTAGATAACGACTTTTTAAAGACTTTTAACCTGTTGCATTGGGGAAAAATACATGGTATTATTTCAATTATAAAAATAATTTTCAAACTATAGACTAGAAACCCAAAATTTTGAATTTTTTCTATATATAGTTCAAAAATAGAATTAAAACATACCATTTGACATTTTTACCCAATTTGGCAATATTTCACCTTTGACTTGGATTGCTCGGTGAGGAAAAATCGGTGGACGATTTAAAAATACGCAAGTGTCAAGTTGGTTACCTTTCCCCTCTCCTTCATTCCAATTGTTCTAAATTTCATTTTATGCAAATTTTTAATGTTTTGGGCCTGCCCTAGGAAGGTTGCGTAGTACACGTGGGTAGGAAACTAAGACAGTAGCATACACGCACTCTACACATGACCTACTTGAGGGAAACTTGTGTGTGACAAGCGACCTGTCTAAAGGACAATCACGTGTACTACATGACTTAAAAAAATTTATAGTATGGCCAAATCTGAAAGAATTGGATGAATTCTAATGATTGATGGTGGTCAAATGGGTAGGTTAAAAATGGTTTTAGAATGGAGGCAACAAGAGCATGAATACATGGACCAAGATCCTCTCTACAATGCCCCAACTTCACAGGAATTACGTTAAAGTAGTTTACTACATTTCTTTTTCACTTATACAATGAGGGCCAATGTCCACTTGCTTGAGCATTTGATCGACTATTGGGATCACGGCCTCAGTGTTTTTTATGTTCAAGGTGAGATCTTGGAGATAATTGTAGAAGACATGTATTTCATTATGAGGTTGTCTCGCAGGGGTATGCCTGTGAACCTAGAGGGTACTGTTAGGGTTGGTGACCCTATGAGTGTCCAAGACTATGTTAACACATACTGCACATCAGGTAGTCAGAAGAAGGGATCATGCATCCCAATTGTTAATATCACCAGCTTCCCACTATAGGTAGTGGTAAGTACAATAGTGTGGTTTGTAGGATCTTCTTCATTACATCTCTCCACTCGGACACAAATGAGAATTGCAGTGGAGTGTGTATAGGGTATTGTGTTCAATTGGTGTTCGAGTATGATCCCGATCATGAGGAAGCAGCTCTTTGACTGCAAGAGAGGACATTGAAAAAACTTTGGATATTCTAGCGTATTGGTAGTATTCTTCTTTGAGAGAGTGCCTTCCATCAGTCCTGCAGTGCCACTTCCAACATTTTCTCCTCGCTAGCCTATAATGATCAAGTGGGGAGAGGTATTCCTCTGTCAAGGTGGTGAAGGATCGGTCTAGGGTGTATATGATGATGACTTTTGTGTGTGGTGGGAGCAGCAGTTTCTAGCACTCGAGTAGTTTCCTTACTCCAAATTAGATTCCCAAGGAGACAATGATCTCGTCTTCCCGCCAGGGGGAGTATGGGGAGAGCTAGGTATTTTTCTTTTTATGTTTTTAAATTTTTATGAATTTTTATCATAAAATTATATACATATGTATAATATTTTTACTCCACTTTTAATGTTTTTGAAATGCAGATGTTGGACCTGTACACCTCGATGGGAACCCCAGGATGTTTGTGCGACCCGTAGATGATGGGTACCAAGGTATACTCAGATTTCTTGAGGGAAATCTGGTCAGGTTTACCCAATGAGTTCCCACTATACGGATTGAGCGGATTTCTATAGTCATGCAGAAGTTTGTAGTAGGAATCCCAACTACCTGGATACGTCTGATAAGGAGAGTAGCCAGGGTCGTCCTATTTTTTCAGGGAGGCCAAAGAGGCCATTGTAGCTGAGGAAGCTGAGGATAATGCCTAGATCTATAGGAACTTTTATGGATTAATATCATATTTTTGTATATTTATACAGTTGTGACTGGATCTTTGGATCAAAACTTGACCTATCTATGTACATATTTTTACACACACACACACACACACACACATATATATATATATATATTCCTGGTTATTTGCAATGTGTTCCAAATGTATATGTTATGTATATTTTACAAAATATGTGTTAAGTTCCAATCTAGAATACAGTTTGCATATGCATCAGTTAATGTATTTTCATTTCATGGAATGTGATTAAATGAAATATAAACGAAATTTCTTTCAAGTAATATAACCTGCAAAAACTGACGTAACAAGGTAGGGTTTCACACCTGATAAGCTCTATTGAGCTAGTAAACCACCAGTTGAGAGTCAAGTCTGAATTCAAACTGGGTGATACCATGTCATAAGGCATCCCATAAAAACTCAATAACATCCCTGTACTCGGCCACATTATTGGTAGCAGGACCTAGGCAAGCGCCTCCTGAGGCAACTAGTTATCCTAAGGGTGAATAGATGACCCATGTGGATAAATCCAGGTTACAAGTATGACGACTAGCACCATTCACAAAACCTATGAACCACTCTTCTAACATCTGTAACAACCAAAATATGGTAAAATAAACACTAACCAACTATCTATTGTACATAAAAATACATACAAGAAAAATACAAGAAAAAGCACCAAGCCTAAGCATAGTACTTATTCAGTCTTTGTCAAACAAGTTTACAATCGAGATAGGTTCGGATTCCATGTTGAACGATATATGAATCTATTCCTAGTATAGATGACCAGGCACATGCGTCACGAAATTCCTTTAACAGGGCAATATATATGGCAACCTCTTACGACGAAGAGTTTGCATCAATATGCACCTTTTCGACGACATCAGGGTTTGCAGAGACATTGATAGAACCAACATCTTCTATCAATCATATCAAACTCCTGGTTTTCATTTCTACTTAGCTCTAGAATAAAGTAGGACCTATGGTGAAGATCTTCACAAATCTTATCTCTCCCAATGATGGCTTCCAAAATGGCTTCATCCGAAGGTAAAACCATGTCTAATTAGTCATCTGAATATAAAGGGTTCTCTTCCCAAAAAGGCAAATAATTTTCTTCCAACTCCTCTGATACTATAGAAGAATTCAGAATAGGATCAACAGTGGTGTCAATGATAGCTTGATAAGCCACTTCCACTGCTGAAAAGGGCACCTCAGGTTCATAACGGGAAGGAAGGACCCAAGGATCCATTCTATAGACAACCATTACAATAGAATTCCCTACACTTGTAGAACCTAGATAGTTTACAGGGGTTGGGATATCAAATGTTCCCATTAACAATGAATACAGGGCCAACCCCCAAGCTCTCATTAGTTGGCTTGATCTGATCAACTAAAGGCACAGTGGACTCATTATTTTCCAAACGGCCCTTTCTAGTGAAAGTGAGTTGGTAAACAATAACCAACTTCCCATTGTTCGGAATCACAACCACACAAAGAACAGTCGAGGCAATCACACACATGGAATAAGTCCAAATTTGCCCCAAAATTAAGGTGTAGTCCAAAGGAGCATCAATCACCTCAACTTCAACAAACACTGCTTTCCCTACCAACTTAATCTCAAAATCTGGTAGGATACCATGTGGGCAGAAAGACCTCCCGTCGAAAGCAGTAAGTAAGCTGTTTGACGGAACTAGCTCTGGGCAACCTAAAGCCTTCCAGCAAGACTCTATACATAACACATGTGGAATCACATTCATCAACAACTGTTCTTCCAATGGTTTTACCACCATGAATGAAATCTACTGAAAAATCCACATGATACGGTAGGCGCATCTTAACATCTAACATATTGAACTTCACCATGAGCCTCGACGAATCCATGCTGCCTAAAGCTGCTAAAAGGGAATCCCGATGAGCGGGACAACTCTGAATCATTTCCAATGCGGACATCGCACAAGTATGTTCGGCCAAATATTCCACCACATAGTAGTTAGAAGTAGCCCTATAGTTTGGATTGTGAAATTCCTTTTTAAAGACACCTTTCGGTATTTTAGGCATTGGATCAGCAGCTTTCTCGATTGTGAGAGGGTTAGAAGTTTCACCAACAGACTTACCCTTATCAGGAGCCTCCATCTCATAGTTTTTGTTTCTTTGCTAGAGAAAGGCACTATATCATACCATGTTGATCTAATTTGATTAATATGGCCTCTTCTTCAGTAATCACCCCCGAAGTGGATACATCCTTAGATATATAAGGCAATAAATATCTTAGGAACCACTCTAACAAGAAATTGGGGGGTATGGTGGATTTGATAATCCTCCTCCATCTTTGCCACTCTTGGATATGATCCAAGATGTGTGTGGCTTTGTCTTGCTAAAAGGTAGACAAGAGATCTGTGTTGGCATCATACCGAACAAGAAGCTAGAAGTGATTAAGGAACACATTTGCTAAGTCCCAAAAATTGTCAAATGCAATAGAGGGAAATTCAATATACCACTTTTCTGCAACACCAGTCAAAGTTCTTTGGAACATACTCAACCGAATGGTGTCATTGTTCAGTGAGTTGGAAGAGCACCATAAGTGAAAAGTGGTGATATGGGCACCTGGATCTTCACCGGTTTTTCCCTCAAACTTGGGAAGGTCCGAGGGTGACTTGCTTGGAACAGGTGGCCACGCGGCACTATGCTTCACTGAGTCATTCATCAACTTAGACAAATATGGAAAGTTTAAATTTTCCAGGAACAGAAGTTTGGGCCTAACCAAAGCCTGAAAATCTTGATTCTAGGAAGTAGAAGGACCTGCCCTCTGGTTCCCTAACGTAAAGGCGGGGTCCCTCAAGCCACTGGTCCTGAAGTAGTTGGACTAATTTGAAATGGATTCCATTCATAATCCAGTGGATTAATCATGTGTGGTGCATTGTAAGTGGTTTGATCTGCCCCGAATGAAACAGGGGTCGGGAAGACACAAGCAGGTATCCCTTCGCTAAAAAGCGAATGGAGAGCTCGTAAAAGGGGATAAAACGGGTGTCTAGGAACCTTGGCCATAAGAATTTGTATTTCCAAACTGAATTCCCACATATGCAAGTGTAGGACCTACATAAGGAGTGGACGGGGGAATGCGCGCCCCATTCCACAGGAATCCCTGGACAAATGACAAGGATCCAATTGGACCACTCTGAGCAGTACGCATGAAATAGGGTGAAGGAAAAGGTGTACTGGGAATCCCAGTGACAACCCCACTAGAAGGACCCACTACATTAGAGGAAGTCTGTGGTTGGACCACCCGACTAATTGGTGATAAAGGTGCAGTAGGTGCATTTATTCTTGCAATACCAATTGGGGGAGTTGGCACTCCTCTAGCCAAAATGGCTGAAGTGGGGGTAGAAATACCCTCTCCAGAGCTAGCCATAATGCTGCTCATGGGAACACCAATAACAGGTGAATCAAAATTAATAATTTGGACGATCACAAGATCACTTAATTCAATAAGACACAGGTTAAAATTCCTTGCAAACTCGTCAGCCTGCAAGTCTTCAATCTCTACTACAATTGTGTTAGCACTCCGTTTGCAACAATCGAGCTATGGGCTTGGAAGAATTCGAAAAGGGTCCTTTTCAATGAAGAATTATACAAACACCCTTCAGGTTATCCAATGGGCAGTTTCCATCAGTTAGGACCATCAGATGAAGAAGAGACCTCGATCTACAGTGGTAGATCCTTCCAAAGGTCAAGACATGCAGCAGCGGAAATGAGATAAAGAGGCGTAATAGATCAACGATCCAGATTCACAATGGAGAAGATCCACAATAGAGTGTGCTTCCACAGTTCGAAAGGTACGAGGAAATATTTAAGTTTGGTGTTCGTGAATCCTATTAAAGGGGACAAGCAATGAAAGGCTGAGATCGAGGCGAATCCAGATCGACGGCCTGAGGTGATTTCATTGGGAAAATGTGCGCGAAAGAAGGATATTTTCTGAATCACGAAATGGATTAAAGGACAAGGGAATTAGACATTGGAAATAACAGCATGAGCATATCTACGGCCCTAGCTTATTTCATGATCCAAAATTGTGCGGATATAGTCACGATTCCAAATCACAAAAAGTGGTACCGGCTACAAAGATCAATAGTCATGATGAAGGTGGGGATAGCTCTACAGTTGTGGTTCATTTCGTGACCTAAACTAGCTCGGACAGGGTCAAGATCTCAATTCATGAAAAGTGGTAGGGTCCGCTCTGATCAACGGTTGCATGGAAGGGTCAATCTCAATCAATGGATAAGAAACATACCACAGTCTAAATCTGCTCGTTGGATTAAGGAAGGAGGAATTGGTGGCAGAAGTTAAAGAAATGTGGACGACATATGTGAAATACCCCTAAATTGGAGGGCTGAGAAGGCCTCAAGGCTATAGGTATCACATCCAGCACAGATCTGAAAGTAGAAGAGACATTCCCATGCATGATCTGCCTCCCGGTGGATTAATTGATCCCCCAGATGCCATTTGTAGCGTGCGTACAACAGAAATCATCCCTGTGGAAGAGCCATATCATCTAAAGATGGGCAGCCTCCATGTGATTTGGCACACATAAGTAAGGAAAGTAACCGATGAATCCACTCTTCACATGGGGCAAGGCCAGCAGGATGGGGGAGACCATTCAGTTTCATACATCATAAGAGCAAGGGAGTGCGATAACGTCCACTCCATGTGCTTTGCAGTATGGATCAACTACACAAGGTGGCACCTGAAAATATTTCCCATAGCAAATGGTAAGGTGTCACAGCCGATGAAGTGACATGACTAGATCTCCAGCAGGTAAAAGATCACTCAGCCCATCCCTCACACATGTCAGCACCGAGACACTTGATGACAGAATGTGCAGGAATGCTGACGGGTCATTACAGATTCCAGTCTCGTAGCCTTATATATATGCCTTTCTAATACTGGGAATGAGCTAACATACTTTTAGAGCCCAAGGTTTCATTTTGTTGCGAGTCCATAGAAGTTCGAGAAGTTGGCGATGGAAATTTGGTTCAAAAATATTGTCCATCTGGGTGTGTTGATGGTTGGTGAGAAAATTTCCATACTTACCCGTCACCTTGTTTTTCCATACCAAGGATGACACCATCCATTGGGGTGCAGACATAAAGAATTTTGAGAGATACACCTACCTTCATATACCCGCACCTCCAGAGGCACATTTCCTAGACACTCACTTCCCGTAGGTGTTTTTCCAGAAACCCCTGATGCCGTCGCTTCCTCCAAAGCCTCTGCACAAGAAGATAGTAATGGGATACACACTGTGGGAGCAGTCATTCGGATGGGAGCATCAGGGGTCCAATTCTTGCATAGCCCTATTTGTGAATTCCACTTGCCAAAGGTGATGGGGCTGGTGGATGTATGCTCCACCGTATTTCCTATGGGAGATCCCGCCTCACAGGAGGTGAGGAGTATAAGAATAACAAGCCACTGCAAAGGCTTGCCTTGGCTAGAAGCAATACGACCCTTCCTCCAGACCCCACATATAACAGTTTTATACCCAGAGAATGTTTGCATCCATGCAGAAATCCACCTTTGAACACAGAGGAGACACAAACTTGGGACAGAAAAAGGGGCATTATGCTAACACAGTAGGCCAGCTAGGAGGTCCAAAACCTAGTAAATGGTGATTCACCTGAAAGCAACCAGAAGGGGCATCATATTCAATATTTACAACAGCATGTCAAACTATCACCTAGGCCAAGTGTGCCCACTTGCTCCATAATGTTTGTTCATATTTGTAAATCATGGCAATAATACCACATTATAAAACTGTTATTGTCTGATTTTGATTGGAAACAGTATTTAGGTTTTGTTTCGAAGAATAGTCTCAGTGCTAAGATAGTATAAATATACTCCCGGTAGAGCGATATAGAGGTTGGTTGGGAAACTTTCAAGGGCTGAGGCTCTTCATTGTAATTAGTCTCTGGTTTTTGTGTTTGTGTTATGAATAAATTTGTAGGGGAAGGATAGTCTTTCATGGAAGAGATTCCTATGTCGTCTTCTCTTTCAATATGTATTTTTCTTATGTGAACGTTTATCCTATTTTCATTCCAGTTTGTTAGTTTCTTTCATGTCTGAAATAAGTGTATAACATTTTGGAGTTCATACATGCTATGCTCCATCTGTTGTTTCAGATATTCATTAAATATTTCTTCTAAAGTCACGCAGAATTCATCCTGTATATGCTCTGTGTAATGGGTTGTTTCCTCTCATCTACTAATCACCTGCTAAATATCTCTTGATTTCATGATGGACGGACCATTCTTTACCTTCTGCAATATGTTCCCTACCTGGACCATCGACTGCATTGCCCAATGGTCCCCTTCTCTAATATTCCCACCTACATCTTACATCAACACACCTATCCCATTCAGTATGACTTCCTGACAGTTCTCGATTGAATATCTTACGTGTGTAAATCTGGTAAGTAAGTGAGAGATCCCTCTCTGAATGTATCGGGCCATAGGCACAGTCTAAATTGGTTCTGTTGTTTCTCAAGAGAGGACCCTTTTCACCCAGCCTATGGGTTCAATCCTGGCACTAACAAGTTGTATCAACCTTATTAGTCCTAAGTTCTGGTTCACCTGGAACTTTGCTAACTCCTACTGGTTCGAATGAACCGTCAACACCTAGTATTCGTCTTTGAGGGGGTAGTGCAGGCTCCACTGTATTAGATGGAGGAAGGTTTTGCAACCTTCTTGACCTACAGATGGGTTGGTCCTCCACAGCTAAAAATTTTACTCACACAATCCTAAAGGAAACTAAGTACAGAAAAAGAACATAGCACTCACTAAAAATTTCGTAAAGCCAAACAGACAAATAGGTATAAGATATGCCATCTAGAAGAAAGCTGATAGATGGTTACTCAGTGTCCCTATTTATGTTCTTAGGCACAAGTGAAGGAATCACCCAACTACCCTCCCACACCTTCTACTGGGGTTACCTTTCAAGCTCGTCCAAGGTAGACCAAAAATAGCCTTCCGGTATACCTATGTATGATCCCTAAATGTCAAAGAGACTAAAGGCCACCGCAGCTCCACTGAGAGTCTGGGGGGACAGTCACAAGCCTGATTCATACGCATGGGAAGGGTAGAAAATCCCAAAACCCTATCAACACTAGCACCACACGGGGCCCAAGAGGTGGTATTGATAGAAGTCCTCAGATGCGTAAAAATCCTGATCTATGCTCAAACAAGGAATCGAAGGGTTATCTCCTCACTCCAAGTCCTCACGCAGCCTTGTCCGTAAATCCTATGTGAGAGGAGATTCCCAAATGCACTGAATATAGAGGAGGATTTACCTAGTGATTGGCCAACTACGTCTGAAGGCAAATACTTATGGACAGTTAAAACTCCCTAGTCCATAAGTCTAGCCAAAGCTAGTTAGTGTAAGAGCCTAAAAAAAGAAAACTTACTAATAATTTTTAATTATGTCGTTCTTGTTAATTGGTTTTTATTATCCAAGGTTAATGGCGTGAAACTTGTATGGTGTTATGAACTTAACAAAAGAAAGAAAAAACTTATGTAAAAATAAAATTTTCAAAGCAAATTGCAACTACTAAGACAACTTTTCTTTTCTTTTCTTGTAAATAAGAGCTAATGAAATTAAAACTAAGCATGAGAAACAACAAGACCTTTTTTAAGAATTTTTTTATTTTTTCTTTGAAAAATAGCGAAAAGAAATATTGAATGCAACCTAATGCAAAAGTATAAAATATTTTTGTCTTTTATTTTCAAACAACTTCAAAAATTACTATGCAAATGAATGCAAACTTGAGAAAATTTGACTAATCTAAGAATTTAGTAGTGAAAAGAGGAAAAAAGATCCCAACGTAACCCACTTCAACCAAAAGGAAGAAACTGAAACAAACCCTGACTTGGAGGAACTATCAAACTTAAAAGTTTACTAGATCCACAAAAGGAAAAGTGACAAACTCAGACTACAAGCAGCAGTACAGAGCATAAAGTATTCAAAGGACTTGATCACTGACCTAGAACACAAGCACTCAAACCTACAAACCAAGTAGGAGGACAACTAACATTCACCAATGAAAGAAAACCAAACATAAAAGCTCAAGGACTTGAAGACATCAAGTAAATGATGTGACGTACAGACCTTAGAATCAAAGAGTCATGTCAGAAATAGAACCCTCACAACAAATCAAAAGGCCAAAACAAAAGGACAAGAAAACCCGAATGAACCCAAAGAATGCTACAGGAAACACGCGACTGTCTATGCATACAACCCATGTATGACACATGACTGTCCAGTAGGAAACTAGCGAGTACACACTGAAACACGTGACTGTCTATACAGACAACCTGCGTGTGCTGCTAAAAAAATTTCAAAGAAAAAAGACTAGCAAAAAGGTCCTGAACATGCCAAACTATAAATCAAAGGCAAGAAACAGACAAATCACACCCAGAATAAAAAAGAAGCAAAGGCTAGTAAGGGAACCTAAATAATGGATCTACAACAGGCTGGACTCCCCAGTGGAGTCACTAGTCTCGTTGTTCAGGAAAACAAACCCTTATAACCTAGGGTCTCTAGGGCTACCAAATTACTAAGACACTTGCAGACAATCAGCTTATGTAGAAATTGAAATAGTAATAAGAAGGAAATTTAGCAAACTTGATTTATTACGGTTGATCCAAGCTTTGTCTTCTCCTCTTTCAGTCTCTTCCAAAGCTTCCAGGGATTCTCCAATTCACTTGCAAAGAACAAATTCTTCCAACAATATCTTGTATATATATTAATTGTTAATGAGATGCATATTCATAATAAAATAATTGAAATAATTCATAATTCATCATATATAACAATGCAACATTACAAAGATTGGAAGAAGAACTTTCTTTATTAATAAACAGAGAATGGTGAGATTACAACCTAGCTTCTTATTGCCGCCTTTCACACACCTGGGTCACGTGGTAGAAATCTTCAAGCCACTCGGTGTGTCCTTGGGGGCAAGTCTCGAGTCAAGGCTATCACCTTGTTCTTGACTCCTCTGTTTAGGCTCAACTCCTAACGAAGCCAAGGGGGGTAGACCCTATTAAGTTACTAAGGATAATTACTTAGTATGGTGATGTTAAACTGAATGAGTTACTTAGGAGTTTGAAATTTAACTATAGATAATCAAAGATGACAAGATACAAAAATGAACACACGAAAGCACAATGCTGAGACACAATATATATATAAAGCAAGAAAATAACAAGTGCCTTAGAATGGTGTCAAAAAATAAAATCAATGTACTTGCATGTGCTTGGAGTGAATGTTTTGGAATTGTCTCTTGGTACGTTTTAAGTTAAATTTGAGGTGTGAGTTGATTAAAATTAGGCGAAGGGGTTGACTCCAGATATACTCGAGAGTACTTGGAGTATGTCCAAAACTAAACCTTCACGGCTACCAGCAAGGAATATGTGGGATGAATGGATTCTCTAGGGCTATTGTTCATAATGCACCCGTTACAGTGTGACAGAGATCGGTGCCCCGAGGTCACTTTTCAGAAGTTCCCGCTTCCTTTGGGTATTTTTCCACCGTGATGGTTTGATCTAGGTGTTGGATTTTCACCTGATGGTTTGTCAATTTGGGAGAGTGAGTCCTAATTATACTAGTCACTCAATTGCTTATGATACAGCTTGACTGATCAGACGAACCGTAGCCAAGTGCAGAGCATACACACCGGAGTCTTGTCAATTTTAGTAAATTTTAAAATTGGGTGTTCTTGTTAAAAAGAAAACCCTCCAGGAACCTCTTTCGATCCAAGTGGATCTCAATCGGGGAATAAAGGAGGGGTTAATTTTATAATAGCTGAAGAAACAAATGATAGAAAAGAAAATAGATACACAATTCCGGTTTTCTAATTAGTCCTACCACGCATCTCTTTCCCCTTTCGGGTCAATCGGGAAGTCTCGAGGTAAGTATTAAGATTAATTTGGAATATCAAATATGGAAAATGAAATTGATAATGAATCCAAGTATACTATCCTACAGATTAGAGCTATGCTAGTTTGAAAATATATGAGCAAAAGGTAAAAAATTGACACCGACGCAAATCCCCCCAGGGGGGATGGTGAATAGGCTCGAAAGAGCCTATTCGAAAGGACCCTTTATTTTTATTAGCAGTGATTTATGATATCAGAAAATTAAAATTGATGCACTTTGGTCCTTGTTATCTGGGATCCAAAGGCTTACAACAAGCTTGTAACAAGCTAGAATTAAACAAGGTGGTGGGGGAAGCTTCCGGGAAGCTCCGATTCGTCCAAGAGTTGGAAATTTGGCAGAGTTTCCTCCTGTTTTTGGTGGACCTGCTAAAAAACAGCAAGCAATCAGAATCAAATATTCCCAAACACACTTTGAAAGTGTTTTGGGTTACTACACTAGTTATCGAAAAAAAACTTAAGTAAAATTTTGTCAAATTGGGGTAATCTAGCTATGCAAAAAGGAACCAAGGAAAGAAAGATTTCCTTGGGATCTTGGCTTGCTGTTTGGGTAGCCAATAATATGTGCACTTTATTTTAGAATATGAATCTTTAAAGAACAAAAAAGAAACTACCTTATGAGCAAGTTTTAGATCTATGACTTAGCTACTTGCAAAAAAGGCAATTCCTACAACTAGATCTATCTTTATGAACTGATATTCTTTATGAAATTGCAGATATAAGAAGAAATACTCTTATGAAATAGATCTAATAATATATATTCAATTCCTAGAACTAGATCTGATCATAAGAGGGAGAGACAGGTAACCGAAAGATTGAATTTTTTAAGAAATGAGAAGAAGAGGAGAGAAGGTCGGCTCGTTGCTTGAATGGGGCAAGCTGAAAGGAGGCCCTTTTGTGGAGAGCTGAGGGACAGAGTCTTGAACTTATTAGATAAGGAACGGCGTCAATATTGATCCACACCTTCATCCAATCAGGAACCTGCAACTAGATAACATAAGCCTGCACAACACCTCGTGAGATCTGGATATAGATGTGTAAAGCAACAAAAATGAAAGATCATGCAAAAATAATATTATTTAAGCATATAACTGAAATTCTTGAGCATACATTATATGGATAAACAAGATCAAGCAATATAACTTGCCTAGTTTACACCCTTACTTGATTCAACCGAATCCTTGAAGCCAGAAAATGAAAGCAGCACGGAATTTGGAAAGAAATTGCAGTTACCACATTAGCAGCATAACACTGAGAATCCACACAAACACATGCACTACACGGTATAGCCTCCAAAGCTTCTTTATTCACAAATGATGATCAATACACAATTACATTAGCAAGCCCTTCAATCTAGCTCTAACTAGCTTGGAAGAAGCTGTTGTGCTTGGATATATACAAAAACTAGGAGATCCATCCCAGGGGGGCACAAATCCCAAGGAGACACATCAAATTAGTTGAAGGAGAGTCCATCAATGCCTGATCTGTGTCTAGCTGAGCCAGATCTGAGTCTCACTGAGTGCAACTGTCAATCAGGGGGCTAATCTGACTGACACCTCAACCTATTGACTGAAGAATCCACCAAAACTCATCCAAATGAGCCAAAAATGTGTGCAGGAGAGAGGGAGGGGGAAATTCCCCATAAAGGATGTTGAAGATCAACTCTGCATCTGATTTGATCACCTCCTTCAGTCAAGGATTTGTTAGATCCAGTGAATCTGCTTCATATCTGACTGATTTCAATCAAATCGGCTGAGAATCCACTAATCTATGATTTTGGATTTGCTCCATTATCCATCAATTTATTAATTAAAATCATCAATAATTGATTTTTGGGGCTTTCTGACCTGAGTGAGGGAAAATCACTCAAAACTAGGAAATAGTGGGTCCATGGGTTTACATGGTGCTCTTAGCTTGAAAATGAGCACCTACATGACTGAAACTGATTATTTGGCCCACTTTTATTACAAAATCAAATTTTCCAATTAAACTATTAAAAAATAGCCTAAGTTTTGGAAAAAATAATTTTTTAATAAAAAACACTGAAAAAACTAAAAATTTGAAAATTTGAAAAAACCTAGGGGGACTTAGACATGTTCATATGAATTGACCATGATGTCTAGCATGTTTATACATTGACACATAGACCCTAATAACCTCAATAGGCCTAAATGCTAAGCCGACCACCCCAAATTTGGAGGTATGGAGTGAAAAACTCATAAATTATCAGTCGTTTATTCAACAACCAATAATAACCAAGGGAAAAAACACCCTGGGCTGATCGGATTGACAAATAAAGTCTAAGAGACCGAGTCTTTTACAGACACTATCATGCTAGAACATTTATTACAATTCCCCCATGGGGTATGAACATGTGATATAGTACAACAAGCACTTCCCAAAAGCACTTCTGAATGTCTTCTGAAGTCCGAACAAGTTATCCTTGTCCAGTTCACCAGGCTCACTTGATAAAAACCCACTAAGTACAACTGAGGTGGTAACACTTCTGAAATAAGGACTCCTCTGCAAACTGAGGACATTGAGTTCTGTTGCTCCAAGATGTCTAAAGGAATACCACCAGCATAACTTTTCTCTTGTAAGAATTAGTCATTAGCCCCATCCCATGCCCTCTATTTATACATGGGAAAATAGAGAGGTTTTGAAGGTTAGGATGGTTGAGACAGTAGAGATAGTTATGATTAGGGACTCAACTAATCTTGACTAATCATGATTTATATTTTTTAAAATTAAATTAAGGTACACACAAGTATTAATATAGGAAAGGTGCATGTTACATGCTCCTTACTTTAAGTAAACTCGTGTGTTCAATGTACACGCAGGTTGCAATGCAAACACTCGCGTGTAACACGTGGGTTGCAATGTAAATACTCGTGTGTCCAACCCTAATCTCCAAATAAAAATATATTGACTTGGTCACGAGATTATGTATCAACAGTCATGCACATCTATAGTGTTTTGGCTCCTTCAATCTTATTTGTTCTTTTGTGTCCTGACATATTGGATGTCAGTACTCAGATGGAGAAGTGCCATTTTGGTTGATAACAACCTCTCTTCATCTTCCTTACAAAATTTCATATTTCTTCATCATCTGAATCATCACTTGTTGGATTTATTTTTGTTGAATTTTTCTTACTAACTTGCTTGGAGGATACTTTGAATGCTACTTCCTACCTAGATGTGTCCTCGACTTCAATTCTCATTTCATAGGCTACAAGAGTCCCATGCAACTGATCTATTGTCATAGTGTTCAGATATGTTCTTTCTTCTGGGGCGAAGATCTTAGGATTGAACCTCTTGGGAAAAGTTCTTAGAATCTTTCAAACAACTATTGATTAATTCACCTCTTCACGCAACCCTCTAATGGTATTTACAAGTTGATAAAATAGAAAAATGTAAGTTGCAATGTCTTCATCATCTTTCATCCTCAGATGTTCAAATTATCCTCTGTAAGTTTGAATTTTGGCTTCTTTGACCTTGTCATCCCTTTCATATGTGGTTTTGATTTTATCCCACATTTCTTTTGTAGAGGTGCAGTGCATTACTTTGTTAAAGACAAATTCATCTATATAACCCAGAATATGGTTCCTCCCTTTTGAATTATTATTGTACTGAACTAACTGATTTGGAACTATTGGTACATACTTTGGTACCTTGAACCCATTCTTAATAATTCACTATATTTCCACTCCTTGAGCTTCCAAGAAGGTTCTCATCCTTATGCTCCAAAATGTGTACTTAGTCTCGTCAAACATGGATGTTCCATTTTTACTGTGTTTCACAAACTTTCCCTTGACTGCCTTCCAATGGTTAGACTGTTCTTGAAGGAACTTGCTCTGATACCAATTGTTGAAATACTCAGAGGGGGGTGAATTAGTATTTTTACAATTATAAAATTTTAACTTTAATCAAGAGAAAGTTGCTAATCACCAATCATAGCAACATATCATCAATATTCATGAAAAATAACAAGATTCAAAGTACACAATATTTTTACATGGAAACCCAAGTCCTAGGGGGGAAACCACGGAATCCTTTTATGATAAAATTTGACCCAGCAACAACTAGGATAAAAAATTTAATACAAATTATCCATCTACAACTGGAAGGGGCTAAAACCCTCTAGGATTCATCAAATACAATTGATGAGCTAGTGCAACAGCTCAACTCGCAAACTTGTGATCCCTAGCACCACCCTGCCACCCTGGAAAAAAAATGAAACTGAAGTCACTGAACCTGTGTACCTGTCAAAGTGATCAATGTTAATTCTTCTCATCACTTATTCTCATCATATCACTTCTTATCATCATCTCTACTTATTAATTTTTCTCATCACTTATTCTTATCATATCACCAAACATGTCATCTAAGCATCACCTCACATTCTTCCATAAAGAACACATGCATTCTTCCATATCAATATGATTTGCCATCTTCTTATGTTAATACATAGACATATTGCTTTCCCACTTATCAGTCTGTCACAAACAATTATTCAAGTCTACTCAAGTATCAATGTTGCTCATATATTCTAAGTCTGCTCATGTCTTCTTAGTGTGCTCATGTCCTCAAGTTCATCTCCTATCATTAAGGTCTTCTCATACACATAGAGTTATTTATTCTTTGTCGTTGCACTAACATAACTCAGTCACAAAAAAACTACATAGTCACAGTTCAGTCCACATGACAAAATAAGTAACTAAGACTTAAAAATTCACCCAAACCCTGTCTCTAACTGCAGCTTCCTCAGTGGATAGTTTACCCAAAAATTCAGAGCTTAATCATCACCAAAAATCCACACCAGATATACACCCAAATTTTCTTCAGTGAAATGCTCAAATGATCATCAAAGACCACATGTTATGTCATAGAATAGTTTCTTCATACATTCACTTCCTTAGTGATCTGTACACCCGAAAATCATGAAAAACAAAACCTGGAAAATTTGTCCTCAACTGCAACTTCATTTTCTTCATCACAGAACCGTGTCACTTTTCTTCTATTTATGCGGTTGCCTCAGATAGTTACATACCCAAAAATATCAGAGGGATATCATTCGCTTCACACTCACAAATGAGAGTGTGAGACATCTATTTATGCTCGTTCTCGATAAAAAAATTGGGCCGACATGCTATATTTTTTTTTAATCTTTGGAGCGGACTTGTTCTGATAAAAAAATTATTATTATTGTGTTTGTTTTTATCACAAAACCCTCTTAATGGGTCTGACCTCACCATTTGGAATTTTTTTCAAGGTTTGTTGCAAGGTTTCACAAATATTTTAATGTGGTCATTTGAAGTGTAAAATACTTTGTGAAAATATGCCACTTCATGCATATACATGATCATCATGAGTTCCAAAATCATATGTAACAAGCCACCAAATGTCTGCAAGGTATGCTCGAACTACATCAACAAGAAATACTCACATGCAAGATATCATTTAATATTTGAACAAGATGGTTTGTGTGGACTTCAATCCCATCGCCTAGGCTTTCAATATAAAGTGCAAGTCATCATACCACTATATATGTGGGTGTTGTAAGGGGCTTTAGAGCCACTATCAAGGTATAGGTTGCCATATGTGTGGGTTTAATACTTTTGAGTGACAATGTCACTTAATGGGATCAAGGACCACCACATGAGGGTTTCAAGGATTGATCAAGGTAAATTTCATTTTAACGGCTCAAGGGGTATCCTTGTAAACAAGGTAGATACAATAAGGGTTCCAAGACCTAGTTTGTGGGCTTAGGGACCAAGATACAACTTAAGGATACTTAACAAGACCTAGTTTGTGGAATTAGGGACCAAGAGACAACTTAGGGATACTTAACCACATAAATGGGTAAACACAAATTTTTCCATTGTCCCAAGGACTCCAAGGGCTTAATACTTGGGCTTATACAAGTTCAAAAGGTCTCCTTTGACACCGACAACCACATACCAACTACTAACCCTTATGGGCTCCTGAACAGGAATCAAGACACAACTATTGGAATCAATGACAATTTAATAAACCATTTCACCCTTTTTTATTAATGACAACACCAAAGATCACCCTTAGAACAGACTCCCTTTGTTCACAACACCAAAGCTCCCCTTAGAATAAACTTCCCTTGTTCATATTTTTACCTTCCTTGTTCAACTTTTTATCCCCCTTTGGCATCAATGGAAAAGGGTACTCCTTGTAGTATTACTTCTCCCCTTATTGTATTGTTGAGGATGGACAAATTCAATTAGGAGTTAGTATGAATCCCAATTTTTCTTGGAGGTACTCAAAATTCTCTCTTGGGAGAGGATTATTAAAGATGTTTATGATCTTCTCTTTCGTCCCAATATATTCCAACTTGATATGCTTATATGTGACTTGTTCTCGAAGAAAGTGAAACTTGATAGGAATATGATTTGTATTGGAGTGCATAATCATATTCTTGGAGATACTGATGGCACTCGTATTGTCACATAGTATTGGAATTGGCTCATCACATGTCACGTGTATGTCTTGCAGGTTTTTTTTCATCCAGATAATCTGAGTACAACAGGTTTTTGTTGCTATATATTCTGCTTCGGTAGCTGATAAGGACACTGAAGATTGTTTTTTTCTTGACCAAGACACTAGACAACTTCCTAGGAAGAATGTTGTACCACTGGTGCTTATTCTATCATCAAGACATCCTGCCCAATCTGCATCTGAGTAGTCTACAATGTTAGCTTATTTCCTTTTGGGGACAAAGTCAGAAATCCATATTTCCCTTGAGATATATGAAGATCCTCTTGACTGCAATAATGTGAGTTTCCTTGGGAGAGGATTGGAATCTTGCAACTTGTCCAACATCTTGCATCACATCGGGCCTTGAGGTTGTTACATATAGTAGACTTCCAATGATTGGCCTATAAATTATCCTTTGATCGACTTCTTTAGATTCATCTTCCTTGCTTAGCTTACAACTAGTGATCATAGGAGTACTCATAGGTTTACAATATTTCATCTTGAATTTATTTAGCATTTCCTTGATGTATTTTGTTTGAGTAATAAAAGTGCCTTCTTTTCGTTGAGATAAATGAAGTCCCAAGAAGAAGGTTAATTCACTGAGCAAAGACATTTCAAACTCTTTATGCATGTCCTTAGCAGACTGTTGACTTAGTGAATCGTCATCACTTCCAAAGATGATATCATCAACATATACTTGATGATTAGTATGCTATCATAGTCCTATTTGATGTACAAATTGTTGCCAATGCTTCCTCTTTTAAGGATTTGTTGTTGTAAGTATATGTCCAACCTAGAGTACCAAGCTCTAGGGGCTTGCTTTAGGCTATATAAATCCCTTTTGAGTCTGCATACATGGTCCTGATTTTTTGAAAGATTAAACCCTTCAGGTTGTTCGATGTAGACTTATTCTTCTAATTCCCCATTTAGAAAAGTTGATTTTACATCCATCAAATACACTTTGATGTCTTTGCATCAAGCATAAGGCAATATGGAAATAGTTTCGATAGTTTTCCTTAAATAAATTTGAGCAACATTAATTTCAACAACAATGATCAAAAATATCGAAATTCAAGAAAATAGGAATTGAAATACAACCTATCATTAAAGTAACATAGACTTTTGATGATAACACAAGAATAATTCCAACTTGACAATTTTGACAATATTCCTAGTTGATACTTGAGTGAATGTGATTTTAGATTTGATATTGATAAGACAACAATTTCAACAAGCAATAATTGAAATATGACCAACAATTGAGTGCAAAATGAAAATATGGTGAGATCGCAAGAAATAGCCCTACTTGGGAATTTTGACAATGTTCATTAGAGAAATTCGAAAGAACATGAAATTCAATTTTGCAATCAATGATATTGTGATCTCCACAATGAATTAATTATATTTTCCCATTCATTAAAATAATATGCTTGAAACTATGAATGTTTATCTCATTAACCAAGTGTTTGTGGAGTTTGTAAACTTAGCCTCAAGTAAGAGGCAACAATTACAAGTGTTATGATTGAACCTTTAAAAAGAAACAACAAATTCCTAAGGCCACCACAATGACAACTATGTTTTAAGAACAAGAGAAAGTGACTATGTTTTAGATTACATGATCTATTGCTAGAGACAAAATATTTAAAGCAAAATTACCAATACTAATGGGAAACAAATATCTTAAAGTAGTTAAATATTTGCCTCTTCTAATAAATTGAGGCTAAATAAGGGCATTATGAGAGAAGAAAAATAATTTGATCTAGTTGATTGTGCCCAAGTAATATTCTATATTGGTTTCCATATAGCTTGCTTGGTGTTAACACCTGTATTTTACAAAAATATGCAAGACCGATGGGAGGTAAGATTTTGTTGATTAAATACTTTGGGCCAAGGATATAGTACAAAGGGGCTTTATAATCTAAAGAGTAGCCGAGTCGGAAAAGGTCCTGAACCATTGGTCTAAAGGAGAAGCAAATCGATGGTTTATATCCTTTCCGCCATCCAGAACATACAAGAAAGATAAGGGAATTTCGGGCCTCTAACGGCCTGCGCACATCAAAGGCTTTAACATTGCTCAGAGCTGATCTACGGCCCATGTCAAATTCGCTGGCTGGAAGTGCATGGTGGATAAGGAAATGAGGGATCAGCGGAATCTCATGCAGTCCTCCTGATCCTACGGACGAGGATTGAAAGTAGCATTGATCGACGGACATGTTGGTTTCCGGAAAGGTAACATGCACGCGTGATAACCTTTAGACCACCCAGCGGAAATGAATACGTGCTGCTCGATCCGACGGTTGGAGATCGCAGGATGGTGGATCGACGACGGAAAATGATTCCGGGTTGGAGACTTGCGCACCCGATAAATCCCCAGCACCCGGCGGAATATATTACGTGGAGCAAGATCGGACGGTTGTTGAACGCCTGGCATCCCATCGACGGCCGAGAAGAATTCCGGAAGAAGAACTAGCGCAGAGGATAAGTCCGGATTACCCGGCGGAATCCGGTACGCGGCACTTGATCTGACGGTGTAGGAGCGACGGCGGATCACATCAACGGGCGAGGGTGATTCCGCTGAGCAAAGTTGCTCGATGGATTAAGATAGAAGAGCCCAGCGGAATCGGTAGACAAAGCACGATCCGACGGCCCACCCGCGAAGGCAAAACAGATCGACGGCTGCAGATGACTCCGGGCCCCGAAGTTGCATGACGGATAAAGTGAGGAGGCTCAACGGAAAAGGGACATGTGGCATGTGATCCGAGGGCCAGGAATTCACACAGAAGAGATCGACGGTCAGAAATGAACCCGAAAAAGAAAGATGCGCGGGGGTTAGAGACAAGTAGTAGTTGCGGACATAAATGCCTCCCACGTGTCAAATCCGGGTGGTCCTATAAAGGCAAAATTGACATATTCCGTGATTATTTTATTCCTCGGGACCCGGCGAAAAGGACCTGTCGATTTGGGCACTTCCAGTTGTCAAGTACCAAGGCGCATTCTGAGCACACGCCTTCACAGTGAGCCAGGTAGGACCTCAATTCCTGTAATTTCTTCACCCCATTCATAGTATAAATTGAGAAATGGACCAGCAGAGTGAAGCTTCTGTGTCTGGTCGGGTCCCGGACGAAAGAGAAGAGTTCCTGGTAGATAGACACAGAGGTGTCTATGACCCTTTCCTGTCTACAGGAAGTGTGGTTGGTAGTAAAGATAGATTGTGGTCCTGTTTTTTACGGGGAAATGATGTTTTAAATGTATGTAAGTCCTTTTTATATTTTTTCGCCCTGGAACAAACCCTCCACTTCCCTGAATTTGCCGAATGGTGCGCGGCGAATTACTCCCCCTCCCAAAGGGTCATAGTGAGTCAGTCTGCGTCTAGGATTTTATGTAGAATCGATGCTGCAGTAGTTAGAGAAAATCTTAATCTTCCCGAGGACTATCCCAGAAACCGCGAGTCCGTGAATGAAGCCATCCTTGCTGAGTTTTTCCGGAATTTCCCAATTGATGCTCGCTCTCGATTCCTGTCAAGTATCCTGAAAGAAGGTCAATCCCTAGAAAACCTCTCCTTACCTTACCCCTTGCATGTTTTTAGAGTTGAGGTGCAGTTAGTGATGTCTTTAGTTTGTCAGGTGTTGGGCCTAGATGACGATTGTCACATAGGTCATGTTATCCTTGGTTTCCTTCTGAAAGTCAATTCTTTGAGTCCCGAGTCCCAGTCAGCCCCTGTACTTAATTTGGACGAGTATCTAGCAGAGGCAATCCACCTCCAGCTGACTGAGTTTCCCAAAGTACAGTTTTTCAGATTCCAAACACATTTGCTTCATATGTTAATATGCTCCAATGTTGCCGAGTTGAGGTTCTTGAGTACTCTATCCTCTTCTGATTTGCCAACGCAAATCCACCTGACCGAATTCGCCAATTCGGTCATGTCCGAAGTATACAGGTTGTTGTTCGATGGAGAATTGCCCAGGGTTTCCGACGAGATGAAATATTTAATGCAGTCTTCACCCGAAGGGAGGGTGGGAGACTGGTTCTTGTACAAAGATTTCACGATTCTGAGAGTGTACGGTTATACTAGTCAGCCCTACAGGTTGCCTTCTTTTCTAACTCCAAGAATTTTTGCGTTGGATTTTATGAGACAGAGGTTGTTATCAGAAGAAGAGCACTTCGGTGCTTTCAGGAAGTCTTTAAGTATTAAATTTCCTTTTAAAGTCGGCCCTTTCATTTTTAAAGGCAAAGGTGCCCTGACATGTATAGAAAGATTGATGGAACCCATGGATTTTGTTAAAGATGTAAATATGAATTATGATCCATACCAGGTGATTTCGTTAAGAAAACAGGCAAACAGGAACAAGCCGTTTGAACATCAGGCCGTATCAGGATTATCTGAGATAGCTAATTTGCTCACATTTGCTGACGAGTCCCATGTTGAAACAGAGGAAAATCTTGCATCTCATTTAGAGATCCAGATCACAGAAGGTGTTAGTGTTGCTGCCAAGAGAAGTTTGGCCGAAGCAGAGAATATGGAAGTAGACGAGCAAACATCCCATAAGAAGGCGAAGCTGCTCAGTGGAAGTGAGATCGTGGAGAAAGGGGTGTCCGGAGTTTCCAAAAAGGTTGCTTTGGTTCCCCTGAAGACAGTACAGGTTAGTCAATTTTCCTTTAAAGGTTCAGAAGATGATAGTAACAGTTTAGAACCCGGTTCCCTGTTCAGATCAAGAGAAGAGCTCACGACGAGCTACCTAGAGAAAAGGAAGCAATCCCTGGAAGAAACAAGAAATTTGCTTCCAAAGGTAAGGAACCTGCAGAGTTCTAAAACGTCTCTAGTCTCGGCTAGAGACGCGGAGAAAAATACTTTCAAGATGGCTGTAGGGAACCATAAAAGAA
>LPNX010964455.1:0-33720 GCA_001517045.1 Pseudotsuga menziesii | reverse complement strand
CTCTATGATCTGTTAGGAATGGAGTTTTAACAACTTCCTAGTGGTGTAGGAAATTAGTTACAAACTCTAATTTACGCTGGTCATTCTGTTGTTCATCTGCTGAGGGAAGACTTATTATTTGATCTATATATTTGTATCTTTTGATGAGATGGGGGTTGGATCCCATCAAGTGAGTTGCTGGTTTGGAAAGACATATCTGTTTTGAGAAATAAAGTGAATGCATGAGAAATTTCCTATCAGAGATTCATGTGTCATTGACATTGCAGTCGGTGCCATTTCCCTTATGTGCTTGTTATTTCCTTTGTGTAACACTCCATTTTGTTCTTCTTTCGTATCTGGAATGCAGTGTTGAATGAGTAGAATTCATATGTTTATGCTCTATTCATTACTTCAGATATTATATGATTTTTCTGCTAAAATTGATATGGAATTCGTCTTAGACGCTCTGTATTGATGGACTGTTTTCTCATCTCTTCCTTTACACCCAGATCTAACTTAGTGACTGTAATGATGTGATTATCTTGCCTTTGGTAGTTCTCGTGTATGTATCTTTATGATCTTTTACCTGTATATGACTCCATGCCCAATGGATATGTGAATGGTTCAGCCAAATGAATGAATGCTTAAATATTGTTTATCATTTGATTTTGTGAGATTTGTGTTGAGAGATCCCTCTCTGGGAGAGAAACATCAATATCTTCCTAAAGTGGTTTTGTTGTTACCTCGGGGTGTGCTTTTACAACCTGGGTACATTCTGAGTGCTAACACTTGGTATGTAACATCTAAAGTACAACTATAGTTGATTTAACTTATTTTTAGATCTAGACTCAAACTTTTACAAACTTCAATTGTAGTGTTGATTCAATTTTATGAAAATGAAAACAATGCCAAATTGATGGTTCCCAGAGAGATGTCATGTTATTTGGATAGTGAAATATCCTTGTTGTGATGAGAATATTTCCATTTGATATGATCTTCCATTGTCTAAATTTGGAGGTATGATTGTGTCTAAGTTAGCTTCCATCATGGTTTCCATATAGCTAGTTTGGTATGTAACATCTATTAGTAAAGATATAGTTGATTCTAATGTATTTTTAGTCCTAGAATCAAACTTTACAAACTTTAAATGTAGCATTGATTCAATTTTATGAAAGTGAAAACAACATGGATTGATGGCTCCCAGAGAGATGTCATTTGTTATTTGGATAATGAAATCTCCTTGTGGTCAGGATATTTCCATTTGATATATATTCTATTGTCTAAATATGGAGATAGAATAGGCCTTTTCAATTGTAAATAATTTGATGTCATCAATAAAAACTTGTTTAGGAATGTGGCATTCCTATAAAATATTACGCTTATCTACCTCAATTGTTATACAAAATATCACAATAATCTACCCCAATAAATTTAGTTTGATCAATGGGAAAGGGCACTAACAAGTCTATATTTAGTCATTAATTATCAATGAAGTGCCTATCATTATTCTTTACGCATCGTAATCATATAATTACTTATATTCAATACGAATCTACAAATATCAAGAATGTAGCAAAGTCTATCACACATTATCCATTAGGGTATATCTCATGTGAGCTATAGTAGCGGAATATATTTTTCACTAAAGGCCTCAATAAATCCCATGTAAAGTGCTAGAAAAATGTTGATTTTAATATCAAATTGGTTCTTCTTATTTGATAATGAAACTCTAAGTAGGAATATTTCATCTTCTATTATTTTAGTTATTCTTGAAAACTTATTTTAATCAAATCCCAATTAGTTATGAAGGTAGTTAGAAGGTTACAAACCATGCAGTCATGTAAGGGTAAACACTTGTATCATGGATCAAGTGTCAAGGAATGATTAAATATGTCATTATTTGAAACTAACACATCTACCTTAAAATTTAGAAAATTAGTTTGTTATATACCTAGGTAAACACCATATACAACATTGTATTCATCATATGTTTAAAAAACTAATTCCTACAGCAATAGCAAGGAAAAGTCAAAAATTCTAAACATTGACATGGAACTTTAAGGAAACCCTATATTCTATGTTTTGTATTTTGCTTCTTCGGGTTTAGTCCATTGTTTTCACTTCCAAAAAATTATTTTAAAAAATGGCCATTTTTATGGTATTCATGTTAATCTTATTTCACAGTTTAATATCGTATGTAAATATTGTTGGCATGTTTCCTTTTTGCATTGGTAGGCAGAAATCAAGGTTCCTTTAAACAAATTTATTTGTCCTTACACTTCGTGTCATAGATTTAGTTACTGTGATTTGTATTTGTTGATAAATTAATAGAACTCATACCTAAACGATGCAGTCATAAAAACAAAGTGGGAGTGCAAACAAGTTGGTTTACATGTAAATAAATGCTTTCAATAAGGGAAATTTACCAATATCTTTCGACATTATTACATTTAACCAATTTTTATTGAGAAGAGTAGCATGAGTTGAAAACAATTGGTAAGTGAAACGGGTGTGTTTCCCATTATGTTATTAACCCAAAGATGTGACTCTTAAGCTTCACACTAGCCTACGATGGAATGGGTACACTTGTTTTGACTCATTCAAGACCATGCATTTAAGTAAAGCAGTATTGAAAAGTGATGCAGAGATGGGGCCATAAACAAATCTCACACCTAAATCCACCTAAACCAACTTAGGGATTGATATAGGATAGACGGTTTTCCATCAATATCCATCACCCCAAAACACAAAAAGAAACAAAATTATCAGGTATAGAAACCGCCTTTTATTAAAATACAAAACGTTGGTAGCCCAAGAGCACCAAGCCATGAAATTCAAGCTAGGTTTTTTCTTTTACTATCCTAAAGCTAGAAAACGCGGTGCAACTTCCCTAGACAATATCTACGAATGGAAGGGAGTTGTTGAGCGAAATATATGACAATAATTTCGTCTTTGGCTGCTACCAAGATCTCCTCTTCTTGAGAAGAGGAGATCATGGTTTTTGCTAGGATTTGACTGAGCTGATATAGACTTATGCTCATCGTAAAATCATTTTATTGAAATCAAATCAAATGCTAAAAAATTTGAAAAACAAGTACATGAAAAGTGAAAAAACAGTACAAAACCAAAGAGGAACAGGTACAAAATCAAAAGTAAACTAATAAGAAAGCAGAAACTAATTCAAAATCCAAACTTTACACTACAAAAAAGTAAATGAAAAATAATAAACTAAATAAAGGCACACTTGCATAAAAACAAACTCCCATTTGCAAAAAATGAAAGAACACTCTTGCAGGAAAAATAAACACTTTGCAGAAAAATAAACACTCTTTCATGAAAAGTAAATCATGCTTGCGAATAGGAAACTTATTTGCATGCAAAGGTAACAACAAGGCTTTGGGGTGACCCACTAAAGTGGATGTGTCTGGCTATTACACCACGAAAATTTGGTAGTGAAGTCATCCTTGCGTCTTATTGTTTCCCCTCCCCCTTGTTGTCTAATATAAAATCAACCTATCTGCCTATCTAACCCCAGTCCCCTTTTAGCACCTCCTCGGAAATGGAGCCAAAATGTTGAGAGAAATATATGATAATAATTTCGACATAAGTTATCAATCCGAGATTTTGTAAACTTAAAGGTGTAAGCAAAATATATGCACGATTAGAGTACATCTAACTTAGAGTACATCTAACTTATTTTAATGATTTAAAAGAAACAATTATACTATTGTCGTCGAATTTAAATCTAAGAAAGAACAAATTGACCTAAAGTAAATTCAAGAAAAACGTGAAACTACATGAAAGTAAACCTATTTGCGAAAACACATGAAATTGTATTGAAAGTAAATTTAATCAAGAAAACAAGAAGATGAACAAACTAATCTATGATACTATGTAAAAAAGAAAAATAACAAATAGATGTGAGCTCATGGAAAATCTATATTAACAATTCATAAGAAAGCAATCCAAATTAGCATGAGAAATAGTAAAAGGATTTGCATTAAGGAATCATCTCCATTACATAATAATCAAAATCCACTGTATGACTAACTCTCAAAAGACATAAATTATTTTTCTATTTCCACACCACTAGAGAGGCCTCTACTCAAATGAGGAGAGAACCCTATTATTTATACATGAATACTTTGAATAAGAATATAAACAACTCATAATTACAATCCACTTTTCTCTCATCTTATCCCTTCAAATCCTCCATAATATCTTGGATAAGATATTCTATCTACGTGATCCTCTCCTTGAAATTAGCTTGAAATTATCTCCTTGGTTGAAAGATTCAAATATCCCTACATTACAAAGCTCACACAAATCTTTGAGATATATATGAAAAATATATTAATTTCTAATATTTAATCAAGGATTCTCTTAAAAATACTCAAAATAATTAATTTGGAAAATGGTAATATAAACCCATATGTATTATGAAATGGTGGAAATTAATAGTTTTATGGAAGGATAAAATAGGAATAAAGGTGACAAATGGTATATGAAAGATGAATAAAATGTCGTATTTTTGCGACCAAACAGAGGCTCCCATATTGGAATTTTATAAAGAGCAGCAAACTAGGAGCCATTAATTTACTCATTAAACCAGCTTACTAACCCATGTTTGTTACTTTCCTAGGTCTGAGTAGAGGGGCGGCAAAGATCTAGGACTGGAGGGAAACCTCAAAAGGGTCTTTAGGACTTCATTTCAGGATTCAAGGGGGTGCTTGAAGGGAGAGAAAGGAAAAGGAAAGGAGTGCTATGCTAGATAGGTCCTAAGGGAGAAGGATTAGGTTATGGTTAGGTTTGAAACAGATGAAAGAGGGTTGATTTACGAAGGAGATGGTTAGGAGAGGTGAATACGGGAAACAAAGAGAAGTGTATATTTATTTGTAACTTTGGAAGATATTCTGATGTATATTATCATTGTATGTTGTTGTACCCCCATCAAATATGTGTTTACCTCCTTTCAGGATGTCATTATTGTGTATAGACCTTGAGGTACAACTTTCATTGTAAGTCGATGCAATAGTCCCTGGTGTAACATCATGTAATGTGTATTTGGAGTCTCTCTAGGAGAATTCAGTCCTGTTAGGGTAAGAGGTCGGCCCCATTCATGTAATAGGTCAGTTACTTGATTAGTATAAATAGGGAGGTGCCCTCCCTCATTTATACACACCTCACACTCACTCAAGTTCGCATATGTGAGAGAGAGAGAGAGAGAGAAGGATGAGAGATAGATAGTTGTTTAAGACTTCTTATTACTATGTTTGATCATCTTATGACAAATTCTTTGTGACAGTACTATTCTGAGGAAGTTTGTGGGGTTTTCTCCTTTATGGTTTCCCTGGTAAAAATATTTGTGTCTTGTGTATTTATTCCATCTTATACATATTGTTGTACTTGTTATTATTTCAGATAAATATCCTAACTAAGATAACAAGATCTAAGAAAAAATAACATGGTATCAGAGCCTCTCTGAAAAAAGGAACGATGCAGCATCTGAAACTAGGGCTTACTACTTCAAGGTCTTCTCTCCACAAATCATCAAGAAAAGAGGGTTAGGCTAACTCGCCTTATTATGGAAAATATTTTGGAGGAGGCAGTTTCATTTTTTAATAAGTTTCAATTTTGACCCTATCACTGGTGCCGGGAGAAACTAGGGCATCAAGTTTTGGAGGGTTCCCACCTCACTCTTTAGGAAAGGGCCCTTTTGAGAAACTCACCTCAAGGAGGCACATATTTATATCCAAACAGAATTCCCAAACTCTATGTTTGGAAAATTAGGGCTTCTCTAACAAACCCTAGGTAAGCCAGCTCTGGAACCAAGTCGGAGATCTCAAATTTGTAAGGTCTAAATCTATGCTATTTCCATTTGAGGTTCTCATTTGAAAAGATGACTCACCATACTCATCTTGAGGACAAGATTGGAGGGGATGATAACTTCCTAGCATGGAAGTACAAAATATCCCTAATCCTTAAAAAGAATGATTTGGATTAGTACATCACTCAAGAAGTTCCAAAGCCATAGGGAGATGAGGATAAGGATACTCATAAGAATAACTTGGCTCATGCCAATAGAATCATTGAATATTCTATTAAGGATCACCTCATCCCCCATGTGTCTTCCTTCAAGACACCAAAGGAAGTATATGATGCTTTGACAAAGATGTTTGAGGGGATGAACATCAACCAGAAGATGAATTTGAGGAACCAGTTGAAGAATGTGAAGATATAGAACTCATAGACTATACATTCATACTTCACAAGGGTTGATCAAATCAAATAACAACGTGAAGCAGTTTAAGAGAATGACAAACAATGAGAGATTGTAGTGACTACCTTGAATGGTGTCCCTAGATCATGGGACACATTCATTCAAGAAGAAAGTTGATCTCTTTCAGCTAACTCTGAGAAGAATGCATAGAAGAATAATATTGACTCTTAAAAAGAGAAGATAATACAGGAGCAACTCAAGTTCAATATCTCATAGCTCACACCGGGAAGAACTACAAGAAGAAGGAGAAGAAGGAGAACTATCATCACAACAACAACAAGGAAAAGAAACAAAATAATATCAATATATATCCTTCCAATATTTGATGTTATACTTGTGATGAAAAGGGACACTTTTCAAGAGACTGTCCCATCAATAAAAAGAGATACCATGCTCATGTTGTCGAAGATGATGAACCAACAAACAATATATTCATAAGAGAAAAGGATGATTCAGATGAAGAGTATTGAGCACTATATCACATAGAAGCAATGATTGGTTTGTGGATAGTAGGGAATCCAAACACATGAAGATATACAAAGAATCATTCACTAATATGTCTGAGCATGAGTCGCTTCACAAGGTGAAACTTGGTGATGATTATCGATACCCCATAAAAGGGAGTGGAGTAGCTTCATACAAGCTATACTCCAGTAAATCCTTAAAGATGAATGATGTGTTGTATGTTCCAGGATTGAAGAAGAATCTTCTCTTTGTCTCTGCACTAGATGCAAAGGGAAAGAGAGTTTCATTTTTCAATGTCCAAGTTCCAATGTGGCATAAAGGAAATACAATAGATGATGAAACAGTGATTGGAGAAGAAGACAATGGCTTGTACAAAGTAAAAGTACATCCTGAACAAGCATTGGTTCATGATTTAATAGAACCAAGTGAAATATGGAACCGAAGGATTGCACATGTGCACTATAGAGCACTACCAATGGAAAGCGAAGAATTCTCTGGAAATCCAGAGATACAGGAAAAGCATGAAGGCATTTTCAAAGGATGTGCACAAGGAAACAATGTAAAGAAGACATTTCCCATCAATGAAAGCAAGGCTAAAGGAATATTGGAGATAGTACACTTAGATGTATGTGGACCCATGTCTTCTAGCTCATTAAGCAGGTATGCGTACTATGTTTCCTTTATAGATGATTTCTCATGTAAGCATTGGATATATTTCTTGAAAGGGAAAAATGAAATATTTAGTAAGTTCAAGGAATATAAAGCCTTGGTTTACAACCGAACTGAAAGGAAGATCAAGACTCTGTGGTAAGATAATGGTGGAGAATTCACCTTGGAATAATTCAAGGAACTTTTGCATAGAGTCTGGTATTAAGAGGGATTTTTGCACTCCATATAATCCTTAGCGGAATGGGGTTGCAAAACAAAAGAATCGAACCATAATGGAAGCAACGAAATCAATGCTACATGACCAGGATATTCCTATGCACCTTTGGACAGAAGCAACAAGAATAGTTTTGTATGTATAGAACCATACTCTTCATTGAGTACTTGACAAAAAAAATCCGAAAGAGGTTTTCTTAGGAGAGAAACTACAAGTCAGCCATCTTAGAATATTTGGATAACCGCTGTACATATATATCCCAAAGGAGAAAAGGACCAAACTCGATCCTTCTGAGAGGAAGAGTATATTCGTAGGATACAGTGATACATCAAAGGCCTATCGAATATACTTCCCAAGATTGAAGAATATCGACATCACCGAGGATGTAACCTTTCATGAAGACTCAGCATACTTCAGATCCAGGAGGCTAAATATTCAAGAGGTCGAGGAACCTAAAGAAATGAGATACCGAGGTATAGAAATTGGAGAAGCAATTCCAGAAGACCATGAATATCATGACATGGAAGAACCACAAGAGTCAGTAGAGACACTTCTCGAGAAGGACTCCCACAAGAGGAAACCAGCATGGGCACGGGAGCTCATATAAGAAGCAGAAAGGTATAGTGCTCCAGAAGGAATTCATAGAGAAAGGAAAAGGCCAAATGCTTACAACATCTATGTGGCTTTGTTTTGTGACATCAATGACAAGGAACCTTCCACATATGAAGAGGCTGCAGAAAAGAAAGAATGGAAGGATGCCATGATGAAGGAGTATCAGTCGATCAAGAAAAAAGATGTCTAGGAGATAGTTCTGAGACCTTAAAATAATTGTTTCGTGACTTCGAAGTGGATATATAAGATCAAGAATACTACAGATGGCAGGATCGAGAAATAAAAGGAAATATTCCTAGCACAATGCTTCTCATAGAAAGAAGGTGTTATCTCTAGAGTTGTTTTTCGTATTTATCTTAGGATTTTAATTTTATTTTTCTTAATGTTTACATTGGGTCATAATCCTAGTTTTACCCTATTCTTTACTATGGAAACTTATGATATTTTTACCCTAGTTTTCTTTTATGATTTTTGTTATGTTTTTCTTTTAAATCAGAATAAGGCTCATATCATTGATCTTTCAAAGGATTTTCATTTGTATTGGAGAAATTAATATTGTGAAATCAAATGTATATATGACTTTGATTATAAACTGGAAGCATATAAAGAAAATGAAAAATATAGCTTTGTTGCCAGTATGATTTTTTGCAATGATGGAATGAAAGCACCTGGAAGGGATGGTACATAGGTGTCAAAGTTTAAAATGACTTCATTAAGTGTTACAGTAAACCTCATGTCACATCATAATGACAGCATATGTTATAGTACAGTTCCTTCACGCATAGGGTTTGTGAGTTATTTCCTATTGTCAATGTCAAGTTGCGTTTTGGGATAAGGGTTCTGTTGCACAGGTGCCAGGAGTATTCCATGTTCGTGAAGGATGACCAAGAACATGAAACCTGGTGTATTTTTCTGCATACTAGAACCCAATAACTTGCAGTGGGTTCATGAATTCCCCAGGTCTTCGAAGATTATGCGTGATACTGGAAGGTTTCCCTTCTGCGAAATATTGTAGGGTCGTAATGAATAGGTAACTAGGGCATTTGTTGAAAATTATAACGATGAAGTTGTTTGGTTTGAGGATTTGCATATAATGGTGAATGAAGAGGTTATAGCAGAGGCTATTGGTGTACCCTCTGATGGAGAAAAAAGGTTTAAAGAACAATCATTTGAAGCTGATTATAGTAAATTTCTCTTGCCAGGGTTTGAAAAGTTGGATTGGAAAAATGGCATACATATTAATAAGATTAAGCCCATGTGGAAAATGCCATTGGAAATGATACATAATTATATAACTTGTGAAGGTCGTTATGACGGGGTTTTAAGGTGTCATTTGCGTTTTTTTATGCATCTCAGTGGAGACCAAAAGTTGAATTTGCCTTATTATTTGTTGAAGAGTCTGCAGAAAATGATTGCAAGGATTCACAGTCATCAGGAACATATAGTTTGTTCTCTTTTTCATCGGGGGTTAATTAAGCTGTTAATAGTCTTTCATTTAAACAAAAAAGGGAAAACTTGGGAAAATTTTCTTTTTGTATCAGGATTTATGCAGAGAAGCAGAAGGAAGAAGTGAAAGAAAACAAATGTGAAGCAACAGGTAATCAAACAAAGCAAGATCTAGAACCAGCAAATGAAGTGGGAAAAGAATTAGTAGAGAAATGGTCTAAGGTAAATGATGAGTTATTAGAAACATGTGCTACCAAGAATGATGACAAAGGTGTAGGTTCAAAAGAAATTGCAAAGGTGAAGTCAGTTGAAAATCTGAAAGCCAAAGGCACGGATTTGATTTCAAAACCCAGAACTCGGTTGAGAAGTAAACTTGAAGTTGAAATAAGCTCAAATCCTATACTTAATCCTTTAGAAGATAGTGAACTGGTGGTCATAGAAGATTCTGTGAGAAAAGAAAAGGTTCAATTAATAAATGAAGAACATATTTCAGAAGGTGAAAATTTTATAGAACTACAACGAATGGCTGAACATATCCCAGAATCATTTTGCACAATCAAGCAAAAATATGTTGAGAATGATGTTGATTTAGGTGTAAAGTCTTTACAGTAAGAAGAAACCATTGTGGATACAGATGAGGAAGATATTATTCCATAATTGGTAGAGACAAATAAGTTTATGATGTCTTACAAAGAACAAAATAAATATCTGTAGGATTTAAATGAAAACCTGATGATTGCAAATAAAATATTACGAGAGGATTTAGAGGAAAAAGAAGTTGATTATCAGAAGCTTGTCATTATTTATAAACACATGCTGAAGAAGAAAAGAGCATTGCAGAAGCATTATAAGTAGGTATTGGACCTGAACAAAGAGTTGCGGAATAAGGAGTTGAACAAGGATGCTGAGTATTCTAGGTTACAAAAGAGATCTCAAGTTCTTCATGATATGACTATTTTAGCTGAGGTGTCTAAGAGTCTTTGAAAAAATATCTAGGTTATTGTTGAGTCAATAGATTCGATAGATTTTAGATAAGGTTGTTATTTCTATTCCACTTGTCAATTTAAACTTTAATTTGACTTTTAAGTTAGTTCCACCTAAAACATCTTTGCTATTTTAAGTCATTAGAGATCCATGAGATAAGGCTCTGGAAACTATTTTCAATTTTGAAAATGATTGTATATATGAGATAGTCGGGTTAGAAAAGGGGGTTGGAATCAAATATGGAGATCAACCATGTGTTATGAACTGTAGGCATGTTTCTATTTTGTATCTTTAATACAGAATTGCTGCTTTGAAATGATTATGATCAAATGAGCCTATTTTGCTTTAATATTTAAATTACATGTCTTCATGATTTTTTTTTGTGAACGGTCTTATTAATCCATACCAGAATTCTTATGTTTCATATGTAATTATATTTAAACCTTGTTGCAGAACCTTATTCATTTCTTTCATGAATTCATACTCGTGGTGTTTTGTATTATTGGATTTTACATTTAATTATATGTTTTGTAGTTCAATGATTTATATGTTTCATTGATTTCCATGTTGTTTGATTACCTACCTTTATCGCTATAAATTTGATTTTCAGTCATCTTTATTTATCATTAAGATTTATCTAATATTGAACTTTAGTAGTCTAGGTTAACCTTTAGTGATAACATCTTTTGGCATCGTTGCCAGGGACAGAGAAATGAAAGTACATCTTCCCTGAGTATTTCAATATTTTATATCTAATTTTGGAAGGTGAAAAAGATCAGTAAAAAAAATTGTAGACTACATCAGTTACCTACAAAAAGTTACAGTGCCTTCAAAATGGATAGGAACTCGAGGAAATCCCTCATCGCCTCTAAATCCAGGAGTCTCAGACTCTGAAAAAATATTGAAAGAAGCTAGACAAGGATTAAGTTCTACCTCATTAGGAAAGTTTAAACATCCCTCAGCCTTGAAGATTTCTGATTCTTCATTCTTTCTTGTTCCTTATTTTGATCCACATTCTGAAAAAGGGAAAGAAGAATTAGATATGTTGTTTACCCCTTATCAAATAGACAACTTCCAAGTTTTCACAAATCATTTATTACCTGAAGAAGTTAAAGTTGAAGCATTACAGACACGTGTTTCTTCTTTATTTTCATCTCATATTCCTTTTGCAAGTAAAGTCCCATTGCATCAGCCTAATTCGAGTAATTTTCCTCCTTCATCACAACATTCAAGTACCAACCAATCCAATTCAAGTTCAAGTATTTCTAGTCCTAAAATGGCTACTCAACCCCCAAATAGGATGGCTGCCATGGTAGCAGCAAGATATGCCCCTCTAGTTTTTCCTCATCCTTTAAATGCTCTCCCAAGAGGAGATTATCAAAAATATCTTCCTAGATTCAATCGTCAAGGAGATGTTATAGCAGAAGAACACTGGAATACATATTTGAGTTATGCAGATAATCAAAACTTTGAAAATGAAGATATTTGGATGAGAGTTTTTGTTCAGAGCTTAGATGGTGAAGTAAGAAAGTGGTTTAGGGAATTACCACAAAACTCTATAGATGGTATAGATGCTTTAGAAGAAGTATTCATGAGAGAATAAGGAGATACTAAAGATTATCTATATTATATTACAGAGTTTGGATCATTGAAAAGGAAGTAAGATGAGGCTGTGGGAGACTTTTCTAAGAGGTTCAATAAAATGTACAACAAAATACCAGCTGAAATCAAACCTTCTGAAACATCAACGAAGTTAACTTATGCAAACTCTTTTGATCATGGATTTTCTTTATTGTTAAGAGAAAGAAAGTCTATATCTCTTTTAAATATGCAAGATGTTGCATTGGAAGTTGAATCTAACATATTGGCTTCAAATAAACTCAAAGAAGAAACAGACTATCAAATGGTAGATAAAAAAGGAAAAAGGGAAATTATTCCATCCAATTCTATAGGAAGAGCTTTAGACAGTAAAATGAATGAGATGAATAAAATTATTAAAAATTCATCTGTTGAGATTGATAGGTTGGAATTGGGAAATAAAAAACCAGAAAAAACCTATACCTGGAGGAGAAATAAATCAAAATCAATTAGAAAGACCTTTTGTTCCTATATTTTTGCTGAGAGAAAGAAGAAACAATGATATTCAGAGGGTGAGAAGAGAAAATGAAGACCAAAGAATTCAACCTCCATTTCAAAATAATCATGTGAGATATGATGAATCATATGAGATAGATGAAGGAGAGTTAGAGGATTTGGAAGAACAAGAACATAACATTAGTCAATTTGATGATGATTCTTCTGTTCATTTTTTTACTAAAGCTAATTATCATTATGCTACAGTTCTTGATCATTATGAAGAAAATAACTTTGAACAAGAAATGTCTATGCCTGAAATTTTTCAAAAGGTTCCACAAAAATCATATGGTCTCAGATCAAGGGTAAAACATGCAGCACATGCTAAGAAAGTTGTAAAAAATGTTCCTGCTAAACAAAAGTTGCCTCTATAAAAGAGACAACTTGTAAAGGAGAATAAAGATGAAGTTGTAGTTCCTGAGGAAGTAAATAAAGGTACAGGTGGCTTTAATTTGGAGCATGAACTTAATAATATCAAGATCCCTATTCCTTTAACAGAATTGATTAAAAACAAATCCTACAGAGAATCAGCTTTTAAAACTTTTAAATTTGCAGTGAATTCTGTTCCTTATGATGAAATTAATTTACAGGATGAAAACTCTACCATTATTGTGGGTTCTAAAACATTTGATGAACCTAATGACAATTCAGAATATCCTCCTCTTTTTAATGTGACTCTTACAATTCATGAGCAGTTATTACATAATTGTCTTCTTCATTCGGGAGCTTCACATAACCTCATGCCAAAAGCAATCATGGAAGCTTTAGGGTTGAATGTTACCAAACCATATCATGACTTGTATGCATTTGATTCTAGAGCAGTGAAGTGTATTGGGGTTATCAAAGATCTTGTGGCGAATTTGACACAGATACCTATGAAGAGTGTACTGATGGATGTAGTTGTAGCAGATATTTCTCCTAAAATTGGCATGTTGTTATCTAGATCTTGGGCAAAAAGAGTGGGAGGAACTCTTCAAATGGACCTTTCTTATGCCACAATTCCAGTTTTTGGAGGAGAATATAGGAGTCTCTAAAGAGAAGTACATATGGCATATTTAGTAAGTGATAGTAAACATCCCAATAATCATTAAATTTATTCAATAGAGGACAGCTTGGTTTCTTGTATGCTGCAGTTAAGGGATGATTTTGAAGGAGTTTTACAGGTCCCCAAAGATATTCCAGTTCAGAAAAAGAAAGAAAAACTAGATGCTTTATGGCAAATGTATTTTGATGGTTCATCAAGTAAGGAGGGAGTAGGAGAAGGTGTTGTACTTATTTCGGCTGGAGGTGAAATCATTTCTCTCATGTACAAGTTGGAATTCAAAACAACCAATAATACTATTGAGTATGAAGCTTTGATTCTTGGATTGAGAGCATCAAAAGATTTGGATATTCAAGAGCTTGATGTGTTTGGTGACTCCAAATTAGTAATTCAACAAGTCAAGAATATTTACCAGGTAAAGCAGCATTTGTTGAAAGTATATAGAAATGAGGTACAGGATTTGATAGATAAATTCTTCTTAGCTTTCAACATAACTTTTGTTCCAAGAGAATATAATGAAACAACAGATTATTTAGTTTTGGAAGCGGCTTATTTCAAGGTTCCAAAGTTAACACATTTGAAATATTCAATTTATGTAAGATACAGGTCATCTGTCCCAGATGACATCAAACACTGGAAGGTATTTCATTATGATCAAGAGATAAAAGATTTTTTGGAATTAACAGGTGAATTTGCTAATGATTTAGTTGATCAAGATCAAGAGGTTGATTTGGTTGAAAATGTGTCTTATACAAAGGATTCAATTGTTGACCATAATATTGTTGAATTAAAGGGAAATTTCATTCCTAAGGGACTTGTTCCACTTGAGAGGTTGTTCTCAAAAGATGATACTTTGTTGAAACCCACGTTGTAGACCACTGAAGAAAATGTTGTAGATTGTAATATTGGTTCTAAAACTGAACCCAAAATTATCAAAATATGGAAGGTACTGTCAGAGGGGGAAAAGAAAAAATATATCAGTTTGTTGAAAGAATTTGTGGACATTTTTGCTTGTTCATATGAAGATTTAAAAACCTATGACACTAGCATAATTCAGCATAAAATTCCCCTGAAACCAAATACTAAGCCTTTTAAACAGAAACTTAGAAGGATTAATCTAGCGTTGCTACCAGTAATTGAAAAAGAGGTAAAAAAATTGTTGGATGCAAAAATTATTGTACCTCTTATATATTCATCATGGATTTCCAACTTTGTGCCAGTTCGTAATAAAAATGGAGAAATAAGGCTTTATGTAGATTTCTGCAACTTGAACAGATATTGCATGAAAGACAATTATTCATTGCCTAAAATTGATCAGATTTTGCAGAGAGTTGTAGGTTCTCAGAGAATTTCAATGATTGATGGATTTTATGGTTATAACCAGATTTCAGTACAGCCTGAGGATAGAGAAAAAACAGCATTCACAACCCGCTGGGGAACATTTATGTATGACAAAATGCCTTTTGGGCTTATGAACGCAGGTGCTACATTCTAGAGGGTTATGGACATGGCCTTTGTGGGGGGAAATGAAAATTTTGTACTAATATACCAAGCTGATATCACAGTGTTCTCCAAGTCCGATGATGACCATCTGAAGCATCTAAGATAGGTTTTTATTAAGTGCCAAAATTTTGGTTTGTCGTTAAACCCAAAGAAATCTCATTTTGTTGTGACAGAGGGTAATTTGTTGGGGCACATTGTTTCTGATAAAGGAATCAAAATAGATCCAGAATGAGTAAAAGCCATTTTAAAAAATCACTCTTCCTAGAAATAAAAAGGAAAATCAATCTTTCATTGGGAAAATTAATTTTTTTAGATGGTTCATTCCGAATTTTGCTAAAATTATTAAACATATCACTGAGATGCTTAAGAAGGACAGGAAAGTTAAATGGTCAGATCAATATAGGCAGTCATTTGAAAGGATAAAGCATGCATTGATAGAAGCACCAGTGTTGATAGCTCTAGGTTATACTAAGGATTTTTCAATTTTTCATTCGCATCTGAAGATACCATAGTTGTTGTTTTGTTGCAAAATAATTCAGATGGATTTGAACAACCAATTTATTTCTTTATTAAAACATTAATAGATTCAGAGATTAAATATAATACAATGGAAAAGCAAGCATATGCACTAGTTAAAGCTCTCACATTTTTCAGAATTTATGTTTTACATTCCAAAATTATGGCATATGTTCCAAGTTCAGCAGGTAAGGAAAACCTTGTACAACCTGACAGCGATGGGAAAAGAGGCAGATGGATAGAAAAGGTTATGGAATACGATGTGGATATTAAACCAACCTAGTTAGTGAAATTCCAGGGTTTAGCTAAGCTTCTAACAGAATCAAATTGTCAGGTATTAGATCTTCATTTGATGGCAGAAAATCCAGAGCCAGATGTCGTAACAGAGCATGATAAGGAGCATATTTATAGCATGTATTGTGATTATCCTTGGTATGAAAAGATTATATATTTTCTCCTACATTTACAATGACCTCCAGATTTAAATAAAAATGAGTGTAGATCATTAAAACTTAAAGCACTTAAATATGTTTTAATTGATCAAGTTTTATACTAGAAAGACCTTGGGGGTATATTGTTGAAGTGTTTGGATAAATCATAGGTTGATGCTGTTACTGCTGAGTTACATAGTGGGGTATGTGGGGGACATAAATACTGGAAAGCAACTGCATTTAAAATCTTAAGAGCTGGATATTTTTGGCCTACTCTTTTTACAGATGTATATCATCAAGTCAAAGCTTGTGTGGAGTGTCAAAAGTTTGCAGGTAAGCATAAACTATAGTCTTTACCCTTGAAACCTATAGCATTAAATGTTCGATTTCAGCAGTGGGGTTTCGATTTTATAGGAGAAATTCATCCTCCTTCTAGTGGTCAGCATAAATGGATTTTAACTGCTATTGGTTTTTTCACTAAGTGGGTGGAGGCAATCCCCACAAGAAGAGCAACTAATTAGGTTATAATTAATTTCCTTCAAGATAATATTCTCAGCATATTTGGATGCCCTACGAAATTAATTACTGATAATGCCCCAGCTTTCAAGTCAAAAAAGATGGTGAATTTTTGTGAAGAAAATAGCATTAGCTTGAAACAATACACACCTTATTACCCACATGGTAATGGATTGGCAAAGTCCAGTAATAAAACTATTGTGAACAGTATTAAGAAAATGTTATTTGAAAATAAAAAGAGTTGGGATACTAAACTGAAATTTGCTCTTTGGGCTGATAGACTAACTATAAAGAAATCAATTGGGACATCCCATTTTC
Source organism: Pseudotsuga menziesii (assembly GCA_001517045.1). Lineage (NCBI taxonomy): Eukaryota > Viridiplantae > Streptophyta > Pinopsida > Pinales > Pinaceae > Pseudotsuga > Pseudotsuga menziesii. Next base: position 16,612 of record LPNX010964455.1, on the reverse strand, counting down.
AGTTAGTATATGGAGTTGATGCTTTGTTTCCTGTTCAATTGGCTTCCCTAGTAATTAAGTTTTCACAGGAAATAAAAGAGGAACCTGATGATATAAGAAGAAGAATGTTTCAGATAATCCAGTTGTAGCAAGAAAGAGAAGCCATTATGGATACAGCTGAGATGCACAGAAAAAAGGTAAAAGAAAGTTTTGATAAGAAAATTAAAAATGATGTTTTTTCAGTTGGTGACCTTGTTCTCGGGTGGGATGTACGAAAGGAAGATAACAGTAAGCATGGAAAATTTGACAATCTATGGATAGCACCTTTTACATTGGTTAAGATTTTGGGAAATAATACCTTTGTCTTGCATAATTTGAATGGTGAAGAAGTTGCAGGTCCAGTGAATGGACGTTTTTTAAAATGTTTCCACACTGTAATGTCCTCTTCCAATTAGGCCTTAAGGCCCCAAAACCGCTAACCTATGTGATTCCTGTGGGTTCGAGCGGTTACTGACAGCTAGGGAATCAGCTAAGAACTGATGCCATCCATAGAAGATCTAGGGCATCATCATTTGGTTGAGAAGGACCACCGGGGCCAAAGGCCACCTTTGTGCATGCCATCCTAGCATTATTTAATAATGCATGCACTCTTTAAGTCTCCATCCGCATGCATGCAAGTCAACGGCAAATTAGAAGATAAAGTGACCTAATTAGGTCAAAGATTAGGTTTTGCGCAGTTGAACTTTATAAATAGAGGATAAAGCAAAAGGAGACTTCACTTTGGATTATGATTATTTTGGGAGCTCTTGGATAGCAGCATAGCGTGCAGCACAGCAGTTGGGGTTGGAGATAGAGTCTTCAGCTAACAGGATTTCGGCAGTGAAACATCTGTCCTAGTCTTATTTCGGGTAAGCCATAAAGGTTCACCACTTGTTCTCTATTCATTCATCAGTTATCTAGTACGTGGTATAGATCGTTGCAGGGACACGTGTGCAGTCATAAGAGGGGGTTTTCAGCCAGAAGGCCCTAATCAGCTGTTGGGCCTTCAGATCTCAGTTTCCTTCTGAAACTCAGGCACCATTCTCATCATCAGCTTCATACTCCGGTACCCAGTGATCATCGGATCCATCAAGGCTCATCCGAAGCAGTTATTAGCAGTTTCGGGGTTCCAGGGAGTGAGTAGCTGCCTCTCTGAAGCAATTCGCTACCCTGCCTAGAGGTCTCAGAACCTCCGCATGCATCAGGAATTCTCTCCGACACTGAAAACCTATCGACTCAGCAAATTCGCAGTTCCATCGGACACCTCCTTCCTTGAGGGCGTCACCCTTTTCTGACTGGGGCGTCTTGTTGTTGGGGTTAACCTGGAGCAGAGGAGATCCACCTATTTCCGATCCAGTATCCGGTGCTTGCATACTTTATCCGAAGTAGTTTAGACGGATTATTAGTGGTAAGTGTTCATTCTATCTCGCAAAACCTAACCCTAATTTTTCCTATAAAATAGGGATTTTTGCTTGGCAGTTTGCATGCCCCATTGTATCGGCATATTTGTATAGAAATAGAAAATATCGGGATTTGGGATATTACAGTGGTATTAGAGCTATTTTCTTGGCCAGCTGTGGGCTTAAGAGATGAAAAGTAGATGAATACAGAAGGATATCCTTTTGTAACCTATAGGAGGAGGAAGAGTAGATACACAGAAGAATTTGAAGATACCAATTCAGACATGGAACAGACAGGTATACATTCGGATAGGGGAAAAGGAACGGGAGAAGAGGAGGATCGGATGGAGTTTCACAGCTTGGTCTCTACATTGCAAGACTTAGCCAAAGGACAAAAAGAATTCCTCAATGCAATCAACAGACTGTTAGCGAAATCGGAACCAGGTATCAGCAGTACACCTCCCTCACCGGTAGAGCGGGGATCTTCAAGTAGCAGTGGAAAGATGGTGTACACCAACATCCAGAACACTCCGCACATATATAGCAGACCTACTATCAGGCCTACCATGCCTCACTTCTTAGCAGATACAGTAGGGGGCCTGTTCATGTAAGTAGAACCCAGCGAGCCTTTTGGGGCTTATTTGCAGGAGTACAGAGACTTAGGGGATGAGTTTCATGCTGCCATGTCTTTCTCAGACTTCTGCAACATGAAGAGTAGGAATAGGCCTAGGAATTTCAACAAGGGTTTCAATCACAACTATGAGTTGTAGAAGACATTGGGCAGGTTACCATCCCAAACTTTGATGGGACTCGCGGAGGATCAGTGAGAACATGGGTCCAAAAGTTGGATACCTATTTCCAACTCAACCACATGACAAAGACAGACGCCATTAAGTTGGCTACACTTCACCTGGACGGAGAAGCTCATGAATGGTGGTACCACGGATTGGTGACATTGGGTCACAACACCATACATTCTTACGGTGAGTTCACTCAGAAACTCATGGAGAGGTTTGACACGAAAGATTTAGAGATCCTGTTGCTAGGGTTTTACACCTAGCTTGTACGAATGAGTACCTACTAAGGACAATGGATTCCTTAGTAGCAGTTCAATGATGTATGGATTAAAAGCTATAACAGAAGCAAAAACTAAATTTAAACATTTTCATAAAGCAAAACAATGGAAAGTAAATAATGACTTTTATTAATCTGACCTTCAATGGAAGGTTGGTGAAGCCCTTTGCGGTGATCCGAGTTGGTGGCTCCGAGCTTCAAGCTGCTTCTTCTCTTTCTCCAATGGTGGAAATGGGCCAAAAGGGGCTCTCAATGGTGAAAGTAGCTCAATGGTGAGCTAGGGTTTCACGAGCAATTTTGGCAGAGGCAGGATACTTGTGATTGTGGATTTTGAATAAGGGGTCTCCATCACTTATTTATAGTTGGAAACCATGCGGTTTTAGGGTTAGGTTTTCAGCTGTTTAGGGTTTTTTCTTCATTTTCCTCATTATTTTATATTTTTTATTCCTTTTTGGATATTTTTGCTTTTTGGAGGCATTTTAAGCCTTTTGGAGGCTTTTTGCATGGTTTTATGGGTTTTTGATGGAGATATGGTAGGAAAAAAGGACAAATGAGCCATGTAATGGGGTGGATGAGGTAGTGAACCACTTTTGGGTGTTAACAGATTGTCCCCTAATGTGCGAGGGCAGGAGCTCATCGTATGGCCGATGGACATCATAAGTCATATTCTTTTTTCTTGGGGTGTGGAGAAGAGAAGAAACCAACTGAAGCCCGGAACAACAATCCCGAACCACCTGCAAAGGACTAAAAAGTACATAACCTCAATAATGGATGAGGAATCATCTGATCATATGGACGAGGTGGGCATACCCATGCTCGTATCAATATGCATAAAAATAACTGTGAGGCCCGAAAAGGGGGACCTGTAGGATACATAGAAAACCACTGTGTATATCATAAGTGTCCAGAAGGGACACAAATCTGGAACATACTGCTGGGCTGACCATGTCTGAGCTGAACAACTGATGCACTTGGAATGACAGCAGTGCTACTGAATGTGGTTCCAAAGGAACTAATGAGCTGCTGGATCAAAGTGACGATGGTCATACGTGCAATGGTACACTGATCTGGAACTGAAATGGGTACTCGAGGAAGCATGGAACTGGATGGCTTCCGAATATAATCACCAACGCAGCCCGGACATCCACGGGAACATAAAACTGGCTGTTCCAAAGTAACTCACCAATGTGATAGAGTCGGAGGAGATCCGGGGTCTTCGACACATAATGGAAAGGATATACATCCTGTGCGATTCTCAACGATGCGATTAAGGTGCTGAAGTCGAGCATGTGAGAAACAACTATTTGGAGAGGCAATGATGACTCCTCTCAAAATGGTCCGTAGGCACTCACCACAGATGGTGATGGGTCCAAGGCACAGGGGCCTCTAGGTCTATCCTCTGGAATAGAGGGGCTGTCATCGACAGAGGGAGACCTGCAACCGTCAAGGCAATGATGTTTCCTTGACAGGAGCGCGAGGTGCAAAACCGAAATGTGATAGTACTGATGGCAGGGTTGATAAACTGGGGTAAATAACTGGGCAAGTAGAGTGGATGGACTCAAACTTCCTTTGTTCAGAGTATGATGGCGGGGATGATCGGGCAGCACATGAAACTGATTGGTGGTAAAGGGATCATTGTTGTATGGGATCTAAGGGTGAATGGGCTGAGGGAGACTCAAGCTGTGGTGAAATGGTAGGAGACTGCAGAATACTCTGAACAAAGGCGACCTTAGTGGTGGTGCTGCCGAGAGGATCGATCATAGCACCAAGAGGCGCGGGGGGACTTATTCATGGGTTAGGGAACTAGCAGAAGTGTGGATATAAAATGGTACTGTCATGTGGATTTTACGAGCCCATGACAGCTCATGCTCGTGGTTTCTTTCAATTGTAAGGAGTCTGAAAGCAAATAAGAAGACTCTGAAGTTATTGAATGGTATTGTCGTGTGGATTTTACGAGCCCAGTACATGCTCGTGGTTGCTTTCAATTTTAAGGAGTCTGAAAGAAAATAAGAAGACTCTGAAGTAATAGAATGGTAGTGTCATGTGGATTTTACGAGCCCATGACAATTCATGCTCGTGGTTGCTTTCAATTTTAAGGAGTCTGAAATCGAATAAGAAGACTCTGAATTAATGGGCAGGCAAGGAGGAAGTGTTTGATCAAGGAACATTTATGATGACCAGGACTGAGGGTGGGGGGGAACACTGGTGGGCCTCCTTGCGGGGTGAATGAATGGTGGCAAAATAACGAAATATTTGCAGTATGACAGGAGTGGATGGCTCATGTAAAAAATGTGAAATCATCTGATGACGGCCGACGTGGCACGCAAATTGATGCAGCAAGGTGTAGGGACGCACTGTTGAAACAATACCAAGTGAGAGCGAGAAATGATCTCAAGAATCATCACGGGCTTGGAAAAATGAATCCGGCGATCTAAAAATTGGTAAAAATGGAGAGCGGCCGAAGTGGCACGCAAACCGAGGTGCCTATTGGTATCAAAAAAATGGGCAAAAAATGGTGTAGTACAAAATAACGCAACGAGGTGACCATTGTGATGGTTTCATCGTGCTGATTCCAATGGTGGAAACGGTTCTGAAAATGGACTCTGTCTGGGTGCAGAATGGCCAAACAAGAGAAAAGTCAATGGACTATAAATGGGAAGTGGGCCCAAGGATAAGTGTCATTTGTACTATTTGCCTTTGACTCGTAATCGCAGTGGACCAGAGCTCAAGTGTCTTTTCTGGACGATTCGACCGGCCGATTCGAGATTCGGGAGAGCTGGGTAGGCCGTCAAAATTACACCTGCATTATTTTTAGGTTTGGGGGGCGACTAGTGGGTCCTAGGGTGTTTTTTGTATGGACCATGTGGGTGGACCGCGAGTCAGGCTGTCGAAAACCGCAGTCGCAGCCCGCGGGTTCAGGCCGAACAGTCACGGTCATGGACCGAATCTGTGGGCCGAATAGTTGTGGTCGCAGACCGCGGCTGTGGGGCGAACAGTCGCGGTCGCAGACCGCGGCTGTAGGCCAAACAGTCGGGGTCGTGGACCGCGGATGTAGGCCTAACAGTTGCGGTCGTGGACCGCGGCTGTAGGCCAAACAGTCACGGTCGCAGACCGCGGCTGTAGGCCTGACAGCCGTGGTCGGAGACCGAACTCTTCTGTTTTGGATGGGTGGGAAAGTCTATGATTTTAACGTGAGCCTGATGAGACTTTGTTGTGTGATTGACAGGATGCCACAGGTGCCATGGAGGGAGCGAGAGGTTCCATAGGAGATAGTGACAGCAGTTCGAGAGGATCGTCGGGTGCAGTCACTGCTAGGGGTCTTCGGACTCCTGAAGTTCGCAGAGGTTCCTATTATGCAGTCAGCAGGATTGCTGCTGACCCGGTTGGTCGGATTCTGGGAGCCAGATATACTGGCATTTCGGGTACAGGGAGAGAGGGTGGACCTCACCCTCACTGATGTTTATTTCTTGACGGGATTGCCCTGCCTTGGGAGGGTAGCTGATACCCAGCCGCGGGTGTCTGCGGACGTGGACCTGGAGGATGTTGTGGAGCGGCTTTGTCGGCCGGGGGCTAGAGTGCATCGGAATGCATTCTTGGTGAGGGATCTTCGGGACACTGCAGTACAGGCGATGGCAGCCTGTGTGGTTCGGGGTTTGGGGTCCCAGTCACCTGAGAAGGTGTCTGGGGGTCAGATGCAGCTCGTGGAGCGTGTACTGGTCGGGACCTACTTTGCATGGGGCCAGATGTTCCTGACCTGCGTTCAGCGACAGTTGACCGCAGCGAAGGAGTCTGGTAAGGGATTTTGTTATGGTTCCTTTCTGTGTGCCTTCTTCATGGAGAGGGTCACCACACTGCGGCCGAGGGTGTCGATCAAGGCAGGAGGCTTGAGGGAGCCTCGGATGGTGCGGTGGGGAGAGATGATGCGCCGTCGTGGTGGCGGGGACGTAGGGCGCTATTTCACGCAGGAGCTGTATTTGCAGTGGCTCCAGTTACCACTGACGTTGGATGACTATCCATACAGGGATATGGACTTCACTGGAGATCCGGATGCTCCACGGCCACCAGGACAAGCATGGGGGCCAGATGGTATGTATGATTTGTTTGCATTGTCCAGTTTATGTATATGATATATTGTTGATATATAGTAACTGACAAATAGTGTTTTGCAGATGTGGGTCCGAGGCCACCGCCAGGACATGTGGCGCGCAGGGGTACTGTGGCCGTTCCAGCTTTGCTTGGGCGGGGGCATGTGCGTCGTCCAGATGCAGAGCGGACACTAGAGTCCGTACGGGTGCTTCTAGATCGGTTGTTGGAGGGAGTGACGGATGAGGGGTGGAGGGGCCTGGATCCGGACGTGCTCCAGGATTGTAAGAGGGCACCTCAGGATTTTAGAGGGATCACGATCCGGGTGGCCCTATTGGCGGACAGGCCACGGGCACGGAGGCCCCGATGGGACGAGGGCTCCCCGGAGGAGGAGCGAGGAGAGGAGTCAGAGGGAGCAGACACGGACAGTGACGCAGGGTACGACTCCCTGTAGGGAGAGCAGGGGACTCTCCTCCCAGTTTTGTAGTTACGGCCTGTACCTGATGAGGTCTTTAGGATGTATATACATTTGTTGTATAGCTAAGTACGGGGGCACTCAGGACCTGTATGGATCATGTATATATTGTTTTTGGGTTTGATGTATATATATATGTATGCACATGGATGCACCCATTTGTTTTTATCATTGGTACGCACGTGGATGCGCTTTATGATGTTTTATCATTGGTACGCACGTGGATGCGCTTTATGATGTTTGATATTTTTGTATTGCACGTGGATGCAAGTAGTCTAGGATGTTAGGCACGTGGATGCCCCTTGTGTATTTAATTTGATGTGACATGATTTATGTATGTTTAGGCACGTGTGTGCCCCTATGGATGCAAATGTGGGTTTATGGTTTATGTATATGGATGCAAATGTGGGTTTATGGTTTATGTATATGGATGCAAATGTTGATGCAAGGCAGTCTTTTTGGTTTTTTCTATGGTTGGATGAGATGCTATGATGCATGATGGCGATGTTATATGGTGTGATTGATATGCCAATCTAGGATGTTATTGGCCATTTGATCTGCGACACTATTTTGAGCTCTGGGGACATGCGTGAATGTGATGGATTCAAATTGTCGGCTAAGTTGTTTTGTACGCAGGAATTTTCTAAAGAGGCAAGGATCGCGCACCTGGTAGCAGTTGTTGAGCTGGGAGACAAGTAGCTGGGAGTCTAAGAACACCTGAAGGTGACGTATGCCCATCTGGAGGGAAGCAGTCAGGAGACCGGTCACAGCATCATACTCTACCTGGTTATTGGTAGCAGCGCCTATACATGTTTCGTCAAGGTGAATCAGTTCGTGGGAAGGGGAATACAAGACCCATGCTGCAGAAGCCAGGTTGGGAGACCAGCGGCTTGCCCCATCAGCGTAGCCAATGTAACGAGGTGGAAGATGGTCCATCTGTGGGCATGCAAAGACGATGAATGTGAGATTATGGTAAAAAAGGTATAAAAAAAAAAAAGGAGAGCAAACTGTACAATGCGTACCAATGAGGTCGCGGCTTCAGTTATGGGTAAAAACGTTTAAGGTACAACCCATTCCGAGGGTTGCGTAAAGGTTGGCCTTCAGAGTTAGCTAACACGTATGCCCCCTTGCCGAGGCAAGTCTGCACAATGTAAGGGCCTTGCCACATGGATTCGAACTTTCCTTTACCTTTTTTGTCGTTGGCTTGGTCATAGGCGAGGACGAGGTCCCCCTCATGGAAAGTTCGGGGGTGAACATGTTTGTCATAACTGGCTTGGGAGTGGATTTTGGCAGCCTTGATGTTCTGGAGGGTGGCACGATGATCTTCATCGGCTTGTTCGAGGGATAACAGACGGTGCTCAAGGGGGGAGGTATCGGGTAGAAGCTCAACGGCAATGTGTAAGGCAGGTATCTGACACTCGATGGGGAGGACAGACTCTACACCGTGAACTAAATGAAACGGGGTAAAACCGGTGGCAGTTTTGGTGGAGGTACGGTAATCCCATAAGGCAGGGAATAGCATATGGTGCCAATTGGACTTATGCCGATCAACAGTACGTTGGAGTATGGTTTTGAGGATTTTGTTAACAGCTTCGACTTGACCATTCCCTTGAGGGTAGTAAGCCGAGGAAAACTGGTGTTGAAATTTGAGGAAGGTGGATAATTCGCGCCAAAAGGAATCTTCAAAGTGTGATCCATGGTCTGAGACTAACTGTTTAGGGACCCCGAATCGAGTGATGACATGGTTGAAAAAGAAACGGGCAGCAGTCTCAGCGGTGCAGTTGAAGGTGGGCATGGCTTCCGCCCATTTGGTGAAGTAATCGACGGCGACAACGATGTACTTATGGCCGTTCGCAGATGTGGGTCTACATTCCATGAAGTCGATGGCCCACTTACAAAAGGGACCAAGGGTGACGACTGGGTGTAACGGAGCAGGTGGTGTCCAGGCTTTGGGGGCAAAAAGTTGGCAGTTATGGCAATGCTTGACCGCAGTGATGCAGTCAGTGAAAAGTGTAGACCAGAAGTATCCGGCGCAGACGACCTTTTGGGCAGTGGCCATCCCTGAGAAATGGCTGCCGCAGGCACCGCTATGACAATCATTAAGGACCTGTTCAGCTTCCTCGTGTGTAAGGCAACGACGAAGAATCGTGTCGATTCCTCGCCGGTAAAGGACATCTCCGATGAGGAGGTAGCGAGAGGCTTGATGACGGATACAACGACGTCCATTACGAGTGACGGTGGGTCGGAACTTTTGCATGCGCAGGTATAACAAGATATCACCGTACCACGGGTCTTCGGACGAGATGGTGAACAAGTAATTATCGGGTAACTCCTCGGAGATAGGTGGGGCAAGGATGAAGGAGGGGAGATCAGTGATGAGCTGGGCAAGTGCAAGGGCTTTAGTACTCTTAGGTGTTCGGAATGTGAGGTCATATTCCTGGAGGATAATGACCCATTTAGCCACACGACCTTGCAGGAGACGCCGGTTTAAGAGATATACCATGGGGTTAGAATCGGCGACAACTGTGGTATGACTAAGTAAAATGTAGTGTCTCAATTTTTGGACGGAAAATACCACGGCTAAGGCTAGTCTCTCCTCATATGGGTAACGTAGGGGTGGGCCAGACAAGGTCTGGCTGACGTAGTAAATGACATGCTCTTGGTGTGAGGTGTCTTCTTGAACCAAGACTCCGGACACAGCATGTTCAGATGCCGAGACGTAGAGGATGAAGTATTGAGAGAAATCCGGAGGGGAGATCAAGGGGGCTTGTGTGAGAGCTTTCTTGAGGTCTTTGAATGCAGCTTCTGCTTGTGCGTCCCAAACAAAGGGTACGTGGGTACGAAGCAGGCGCAAGAAACCGTGGATAGTTGTGGCGTAATCAGGAATGAAGCGTCGAAGAAAATTGGATCGCCCTTGCAGACTTTGGAGTTGTCAGAGCGTTCGAGGAGAAGGAAGGTCTAAGATGGCTTGGACTTTCAGGGGATCAACAGTAATTCCTTTCTGGGAAATGATGAAACCTAACAATCGGCCTGCCGGAACGTAAAAGACACACTTGTGTGGGTTTAAGCGGATATGATATTTGCAACAACGCAGAAAAACTTGCCGAAGGTCATCAAGGTGGTCTGATCGTTTTCAGGGACAAGCTGTAAGGTCATCAAGGTAGACGAGCAGGATATGGACCAAATCATGAAAACAATAGGTCATGGCCCACTGGAATGTGGCACCAGCATTTTTTAGGCCGAAAGGCATGACGCGATAGGCAAAGGTGCCCCATGGGGTAGTAAAAGCGGTTTTGTACTGGTCTTCCTTTCGGATTTGGATCTGATTGTATCCTGAAAAACCGTCCATGAACGAGAGGAATTCATGCCCCGCACACGCATCAATGAGCTGGTCAATGAATGGCGTGGGGAAATTGTCTTTGGGACAGGCACGATTTAAGTCTCGGAAGTCAGTGCATACTCGAATGGTGCCTTGTTTCTTGTTGACAGGAACAGGGTTTGAAACCCAGGTGGTATAGGCAATAGGATAAATGAATCCTGTCGTGCAAAGCTTCTCAATCTCTGCTTTGACAGCTGGGAGTTTTGAGGGATGAATAGGACGTTGTTTCTGATGAACGGGGGGTACGTCAGGCCATGTGTCAATGTGGTGCTCTATAATGGCATGGTCAAGACCAGGCATTTCGGTATAGGACCAGGCAAAGACATCACGGAATTCTTTGAAGAGTGTTTTGTATTCCTCGATCTCCTTCTCAGTGCAAGATGCTCCTAAAGCGATGAGTTCGGGGGTACCTCCGGGGGCAGCGATATCAATTTTGATGACAGGTGAAATGTTGGCCATGTTACCCTATTCGAAGGCGTCAGGAGCAGGAATCGGGTCCTTGAACCAGTCAACCTTGGGGGGAAGGAAGTCTTTGGACTCGACTGTAAATTGGGTAGCAGTGTTAGAGGAAGATTCATCTAGGAGGAAGTAGGAACGATGGTGCATGTCATCCCAGGGATAATCCGGGGCAGTGAGAGCTTCGAGAATTTCCTCATCCGTATGGAATGTTTGGGTCGTCAAATTGATTGATGGGGGTGTAGTGACGGAAGAGATCATATATATGGTATTAATCTCTTCGGAAGAGGGAGAGTCCGGGGGGTGGATCTCCACAATGGTGGGTGATGGCTTGTCAAGATCTAAATGGTTCATCTCAAAAAGAACGGGATTGACCTTTCCGGAAGGGGGAGAGACCGGGAAATGGATTTCCTTAATGGTGAGGCGTGCCATCTCGAGATCCAGATTGTTTATCTCAAAGAAAGTGGTATTAACCTCTTCGAAAGGGGAAGAGACCGGGGAATGGATTTCCTCAATGGTGAGTGGTGCCATCTCAAGATCCGGATTGTTCATCTCAAAGAGAGCTATTCTGTACTTGGGGAGATCGGGACAGTGATGGGAGTAATTCCTGTAAACATTGCATAAGGCACAGGAGTGGTTAGTGCGCAGGGATTTGTCGCGAGGCGTAGGGGTTGGATCTAGATGGACAACCGGGATGGTGGGGTCGTCGTCGAGCATTTGCATGTACTTCTTTAATGCTGGTAACTGAGGACATAGGTGAGTCGCATGGCCCAACTCATCGCATAGCACGCATTTGGGAGGAGCACGAAACACAGGGGGGTTTTTGACTGTCTTGGCAGGTGGGACAGCAGTGTAAGGTTGGGGGCCTCTGGCCCCAGTCGCTTTGGTAAGAGGAGGGGGAAGTTTTGCAGAGGGCAACGGGGTAGCGACACCGGGAGGTGGTTGACTAGTAGTGATGATGGGTTGTACTAGTTGCAGGATGACATCTGGTGTCGGGGGACGAACGGGAGGCGAAAGATACCAAACGGGTAATCCTAAGGTTAAACCAGGGAGGTTGAGGGTAGCCATGACCGGGGCGCTAGCCACTCCTGAGGGAGGGAAGAGGAAAGGAATGGTATGAATGGGTGTAGCACCAATGTGACTAGGTACCAAAGGGGTTTTAGGCAACAAAGGTGTTTGATTAGTAGGAATCCGCGTGATGTGGGACAGGGTACATAGGTCGGACACTTTAGTGGTAGGAGATGGGGGTGGAATAGATGGGAAGGTTGAGATCATTGGTGCATCGGAGTAAACGCCGGGACCCACTGAAGACACGAATGAGGTGGTGGCATCCGAAATAGGCTGTTCAACCATGGGGAGCACAGGCCCTATAGAAGAAATGACTTTGTTGGTGGCACCTGAGATAGGTTGTTCCACCATGGGGAGAACATTTTCGGGCGCCGCAGGGGCATTGGGATCGTGGTAAGTAAGTTGGTCAACCGTGACCACACGTCCCTCATGGGGGAACATCATGATACAAAAAATGGTAGAAGCGACTGCCCGCATGGCATACATGTAGCTGCGGCCAAGTAAAAGGTTATAATCAAGCTGGGCATTGATAACCTCGATGTTGATTAGGACGGTTTTTCCAGCCAGTTGGACGGGGACATTGGTCAATAGGCCTTGTGGTTGAGCTGAAAGGCCGTCATAGGCTCGCAACGCAGTAGAGGACTGCTGGAGAGGGGGGGATCCCATTTTCTGCTAGATGGAGATGGGCATGACACATGTAGAGGCACCTTCATCAATAATGCATCGATGGACAACAAAATTCCGAATGGAGACAGAAACTTGGATTGATAAATTGGAAGGCAGGCGGGGTTCGGATTGGTCCAAATCAAATGCCATTAACTGCGAATCATTTGGATCAATAGCTCCAATGGCTGAGAGTAAAGTCTTACGCTGCGAAGGGCAGTTTTTCAAGACTTCTAACGCAGACATGGCTGCGGGGGATTGGGCTAAATCATCGACAATGTTGTAGTTAGACGCAGCCCGTGCATTGGGGTTGTTGTTGATACGGCGAAGTGGGAAACGGGTTGTTTTGGGAGCTCCACGTAGTGGAGGTGGAGGTATACGTAAAGCCTGATCAGTGGGATGAGCGTTAGCGGGGTTATTGGCAGGAGGGGCTTCCGAGGTGGAGCCATATTGGTTCCGCCGAGTCTGGAGGTTGACCTCATCGGAGGACATCATCAACAGATGGTGGGTACCTAAGTCAAATATGGGTTGATCAGGAGCCGCGTAAGTGATTTGTTGGATCGGCGCATTAGCTGGAGGTGGAGCCAATGGTTCAGTGTTCACTAAGCCTTGGTTTGGTAAGGGGTTTTGTAGCACCAAAGGTGGCTGCTAAGGTTGTGGGGGATTGGGTGGTGCTTGAGGAGCCGCCTGTCCTTGGCGTAGTCTATCAGCAGCCAAAATTTGTTGAACTCGCTCCATATGTGGACAAAAATGTGTGCAGTGGCCATAGACCCCGCAAACAGAACAAGGATAGTTCGTTCGCAAATTAGGGTTTTTATCCTGCTTGGGCGGGCGATCAGGGTCTTGGTTGGTAGGGGCCGCGTTATTATTAGCGGGGGGATTAGGGTGTTGACCAGCTTGCTCGGTCTATTGGTTGTTCCCACGATTGCGGCCTCTGCCGCGGTTTTGTTGGCCCTGGTTGCGTTGGTTGTTCTGGTTTAGCGGCGGGTTTTCTTGGGCATAAACCTGCCCTTGGGTAGTAGGTGGATTCTGAGTTTACGCAGGTGTGGGAGCGGGCTGCGGTGGATAATATGGAGGTGGAGGCTGCACTGGTGCAGCTACTTGAGGGGGTTGTTGATAGTGCTGTGGAGCGGGTTGTGGGTTTGCCGCAGGGGCTGGCTGTGGCTGATAATAATGAGGTTGAGCTTGTGGTGGCGCAAGAGCTGGTGCAGCCTGCTGATGATAGTATGGCTGAGGTTCGATCGGGGGGGCGTAAGCAGAAGTCATAAGGGAGAAACACTGAGGTGGACAGGAGGGTCCATGGGAATGGTGTTGATGTGGCATTTGAGCATACGAGTTGGTTGCTCCAGACTGTGATGTAGCCCGCGAAGGTTCAGGGCCAGGGGGAGGACGGGCTATGGAAAATGGCTGAGGCTGCGAAGAGAGACGGCCAATGATGTTGTCAGCAGCGTGGGATGCCCCCGGCGCATCGTGCTGGGAGGGATCTCCACGAGGGGCGTCAGGTATGATGGTATAAAGATAACCCGACTGGGCGTAAATGAGATCGAACTGCTGGGATTTAAGGATAGCCTCTTCCTCCGACTGGGGTCTTTCGGCTACCACATCCTTAGCAATGAGCGGAAGGAGGGATTTGAGGAACCAATCTAGGAAGATTCGGTCATCTAACTTGATTTTGCATAGGCTACGGCGTCGCCGCCATTCGTGAATGTGGTCTGTGATGTGGGTAGCCGTGTTCTGTCTGCAAGATAGGAGGATCTCAACGCCCGCATCATAGCGGACAGGTAACTGGAAGAACTGTAGGAAGGTCGATGCAAGGGACGTAAAGGTGACATGGGTTCCATGGGGTTGCTCGATATACCACTTGGCAGCAGAGCCAGTGAAAGTGCACTATAATAAACGGAGGCGAATGGAGTCGTCTACTATGGAATTTGAGGAACACCATAGATGGAAGGACATGATATGGTTCTGTGGGTCCTCACCTGCCTTACCCTCGAACTTAGGGATGTCAGAGGGGAGCTTGGTAGGCATGTGGGGCCACGTAGGGTCGTGTCAGATGGGGTTGTTGGTTAATCTGGCTAGGTCAGGTAGGTTGAGGCTAGCCATGTATGGAAAACTGGATGAAGGGTGTGACACGGTTGTGGGTTGGATCAAGTTGGGGCCCATGCCCCCAAGTGGAGGGATCATGTGAGGGAGGTTACCCCCAAGTGGGGGAACTAAGGTGGTATGGGACGGTCCTGCACCAACATGGGTAGTATGAACCACTAATGGAGTGGGAATAGGTATTCCCGTTGTGGGAATAGGTACGGTGAGGGGAACGGTAGATGGGCCTCCTGTGGAGGGCATACCCATGATAGGTGTGATAACTGGTGGAGTGGTGGATGTGCCACCAACGGTCCCTCCCATTAAGGGAGTGGGATTCACGCCGGCCATGGGGCTAGTAGGGGTGGTGTAAAGGGTGTTCTCGGATTCAGGCTCCGAGTCTGAGGTAAAATAAGGGGCGTCAGAATCTGGTGACGGAGTCCTATGCCGCTGACGAGTGGAGTCAAGTGACAAGGCTCGAGATCTACGATGAGTGGTATCAAGTGATCTGTGCTGTGGGGGCTCGCCTCTGAGGCGCCGAGAATGTCTCGGGGAAGCAATGGTGATAAATGATGTCAAATCTCTATGGCTTGAGGGAACTACAAACCAGCTCAAAAAAAACCCTAATACAACCGAGCGTGCAGAAGGAGAGCTCAAAAAATACGGCGCTCAGGCCAAAAAACTAACTCAAAAACACCCACTATAACAGCGTGCTATAATAGGCGGAGCGTCAACAAAAGTGGTCAGAATACCAATAAGCAATAGGTTTCCTAAAAAATAAAAAACGCTGGACTCACTAGACCAAAAGGAGGTAAGGGAGCCTTCAAACACCTAACTAAAAGTATTATGACTCAACTAAGCATATCCTCTGCAAGGTGATGAAATCCAAGTCAGACAATGTAAATAGGAAATTCAAATGGCTAAAGTATCCCCCTACCGGGAGGGACACCGGGTACTCAAACCTAGAAGTATGGCAACTAAGATACCCCGTTCATGACACGTCCAGAAAGGTAAATCTACCGCTTGGTCCTTTAACCGCAATATTCCCTATACAGGGATATTCCGAGAACTGCGAAAGGAAGCCCTTCAGTTACTGAATGGAGTTCGGTATTCCACTCAGACCTCCGGAACCAATCTCATGACTTCAACCCTCCTAAGGGAGAGGCCTTCTGATAATCTAGTTGTGACCGTGTCAAAAAATACTAGGGGATTTTGGTTCCCTAAAGGACAACAACTATGTCTCAAGTTGAAATAACCAAGGGGTGTTATTGGAAGCCTATCCCCTTGATCCTACCTAACTACAAAAATTCTTTTATGTTCCCCAAGTGGGGTTAGAATGTTGGTTGAGTTAAGTATTTTTTAAGTCTCACTTGATTTAGGTGACAGATTGTGTGCTTGTGAGGTTATGAACCCAAAAGAGAAGTGCCAGGGCAACTTCCGAAATAACAATATAATTGAATGAAACAATTTATACCATGCAAAATTTATCTGAATAAACAATGCTGAAATAATGCTGAATAAAGAATGCTAAAAATTTTTAAACAATTCTGTAAACATGGGACAGAAAGGCTGTAGGGCTGCAGGTGGGACAGATGGCTGTGCAAGTGCAGGAAATATGGCAGCAAAGTGACTAGGTTCCGGCGCGGCAACAAGTGCAAAAATCAGATCGCGGATTGCGGGTATGGGGCGAAATCGCGCGGTCGGACCACGGGTATGAAGGCAACAGTCGCGCGCAGGTCGCAAGTTTCTGGCCAACAGCGACGCTCGGACCGCGGGTTTGACGTAAAGAGGTGCGGTCGGGACGCAGGTTTCTAGCTAACAGCGGCGGTCGAACCGCGGTTTGGAAGGCAACAGTCGCGCGCAGGTCGCAGGTTTCTAGCTAACAGCGGCGGTCGAACCGCGGGTTGGAAGGAAACA